>JBBYHL010474611.1:0-13268 GCA_038381835.1 Adansonia madagascariensis | reverse complement strand
CTTTTCCAATTATTTTACACATGTTGGCAATATATCACAGAATATCAATAGATTGGACAAATTTTACACATGACTAGCATCTCAAAGGTGACATCCTCACACTGAACCAAGGTTGTCAGTGTGGGCGTACCGTTTTTATTTTGGTATTGGTACATAATGATACCGGTGTGTTTCGGTGTACCGTTTCGGGTTTATCGGAGTTTGAACATTTTTAATTTATATATATGAAAAATATTTTCAAATATGAAATAAATAAGATTAAATAAATTTCATATATCAAATATTCATCAATCATATATAATATTCTAAAAAAATTTATCAAATATAAGAAGATCAATATCAATCAAGTACTAAGGTTGAAATTTTTTAATGATCGTTAAATTTACGAATAATTATACCTAATAGTCATCAAATTTACAAGTAATTATGTATAATATTCATCAAATTTAAGATTAATATCAGTTTAACATTTTTTACAAGCTTATGTTATGTACCGATTGGCACAGCTATTTTCGGCTAGTATGACCGCAATGGGCCATTACCTACTGGTACGGCCGGTGCAAACCGAAAGGGAACCAACTATCGCCGGTACTGTTATGTGTCGAAAGCTAAACATACCGGCCGATATGGCTGTACCGGTACGATACCGATAACACTGCACTGGACCCCGCATGGGAATATAGCTTTTTAGGTTTTGTAAGAAGAAAATTAACTAGTGAGGTCAGTCTTATAAGCCTGAGGAATAACAAAATGAGTGAAAAAGATACCTAAAATGAAAAGAGAAAGATTATACAAATGGAATGGCAAGTGACAGTAGGTTTGAGAACAAATGCACAAGGGAGCAAGAGACAACAGAAGAAAAGTGGCAACTCAAGCATCAGAAATAGGAATGCAAATAAAATGGCAAAAGCACCATTAATTTAAAGAAAACCTTCTGTTTGATCCTCTGGGCTGCAACAGGATCTTTTATGTGCATTATCTCATAGGAAACAAGAATAACATCCTTTAATGGACGAGGTGTCTCTTCAACCTTCCCAGCGAGGAACATACACACGGTAGCAATGGTCTGTCAAGCAAAGAAATGAAGTTAAGCACATGATCATAAAAATGTTCCTACTCAATGCTCTTTCTTAACAAAACTCTCCATAAGAAATACAATGATGTGTATAGTTAAAAAAAGTTATGTTTACAGCTACTATTATAACAATTTCACAGTTTTCACCCCTCAACCATTCTAGTATGCAGACCAACACTATGACATCCAAAACAAATGCTAACTCTCTGAAAATTCGTAATGAAACTGAATCAAAATACAAAGGCTGCTTAGATTTCTAAAAGAATACATCTAGAGTAAACATATTTACTTTAAATCAAGAACTTTTAATAAGATTCACCTGACAATGAGAATAATAACTCACCCTTCTATCATTCTTCACATGTGATTGTCGAATGAAGAACCGGTGACAAAAGATTATTGCTGTGGCTATTGTTACCTGAGGCCTGTATCAGATTAGAAATTCAGTCAAATTCATACAATCTGAGCCAACACCAAAACAATTATGATTAAGTGATTTCAGTTTTACTTTCCATGCTGATACCAGCACTGAAACAATTAGGAAGTTGCAACAAATAATATCGAGATATTGAGATATAACCATGTTAAATACACAATATTAAAAACTTTCCACATAATCTAAACGTTAGAAGTTACTATGGTATAAACTTTATGAGAAATCGAATACATATATTTATCACAGATGGGACAGCCATGCACATGTGAGTATGTACATAGACACAAAAAATGCACAAAATTACAATAACCTTCAATTTCCAGTATAAGTGATGCTTCATGATCAGAATGGCTACTAGCAAAACCCAATATCGAAGTTCAATACAGCAAGTCAACATCCTAATGTAAACCATGAACTTACACTTTCAGCCTCATGCCCAAATCCTGCAAAAATGTACAGTATGATTTGCGTAAGTATGTCTCTTTCTTCAAGTCAATACCGTCCCTTCTTGATGGGGAATTTTCTTCTATTTCTTTTCTTGAAAAATACCAACGACCTACTTCCTCTTGCTTTTCTTGAGAATTTCTAGAAGGCCCACTATCAGATGTTGAATTATGTGAAGAATCCCCAGTTAACAAGCCCGCCATATATATTTCTCCCAACACTACAATACTGCAGAAAAAGCCAACTCCCTATTGAAGGAGCAAGACTTTAATTCATCATAATCAGCCTCTAGTATTATTATTCTGATTAGAGATATAACAACAATGCAAGTGATCATGTTAACATGCAGAACTAAAAACGTCATAGGTATGATCAACTAAAAGAAAACAACGCCTTCATTCCAGCTTAATGACCAATTACATGACATGCTAAACCACAGATAACAGAACCGGTCAATAAAATAGCAAGAACACCATAACAAAACACTGCAACGCATCTGCTATAACATAAAAACCTAGGATGTTCAGCATTGCCTAATTACGTATCCCATCCTAGATTCAGGTCATGGTCCCCCGTCTTGCTCCAAAGGCTAAATCTCCCATAAAAGTTGTAGAGTAGGTTAAAGACAAATTGTTTTTAACATGAAACATGCTGTAAAAGCATCTTTAATGATTCCATCACATTTCTAATCAGATTCTTTTTTAAGCCATCTCAACCTTTTCTATGAATTACCTGATGAAAACCAAAAAAAAAAAAAAAAAATTCCCCATTCTTCAACACTTAGTAGCAAAATGAAGTTAATTAGAAAAGGCACATAGTTTAATACCATCATTCTTAAATATTTTCCTTTAACACAATTGAAAAAGAAGCCTAATATTAATTAGTATGAACAATAAAGAAGAGAAACACCCCATTATCAGAACATTGAAATTATAAATTGAAAGTGAAATTGTTGACATTTAAATGATATTTTCTGAGACCCATCTATATACCCATTAGTTCCAAATAGAATAAGCACATTATTTGGAAGACGATTAATCTATTATAAGAATAAATTTTAGTATAAGATAATTATCCATAAACAATAAAAAAAAAAATTATAAAATTGAAAACAATGTTATAAACATCGAAAATAATGAAAGAAAATAAAAGGTTTACTTTTATCATCACTACAAAAAAATATTATATGTATATGTAAGTTGCCAGTTAAATTTCTATTTGAAAATGAAGATTCACAACAGAGACAATTAATCATTGAATATATATCAGACGAGAGAGAGTCCGCAATTAATCTCAAAAAGAAGGGAAAATCAGTAACTGATCTATAATTTTAATTTTTTTTTTTTCAGGATTGCGATTTGAGTATCCCTAAAATTCAGATATCGGATGCATAGAGCTTAAAATTCTTCGAAATTTAAATCCCCGAAATCTTTTATCTCTCGAATAAACAAAATCCATCTATTTTTCTTCACTTATTCTTTTCTCTAATCTCTCTAAGATTACGATAAGACAAAAAAGAGAGAAAGAGAGACAGTCACCCTGAGGCGGAAGCACGCTCTTCGCTGTTCTCTCAGTCTCAGTGCTAGCTTTCTTTCTTCCTTTTTTTTTTCTTTTTTTCTTTTTTTTGCGTGTGGAAATATTAAGCAGAAATATGCGAAGGAATATATTAAACTGATTCTGCGAATTTGCTTGATCACCCCCTTTTCTTTTAGAAAATATAGAGAATGCCCCCTGGAATAATTCTTCTATTGCACTTTTCTTCTATTAATAATGCAAATATATATATATACACAAAATATATACACATATACACTTTCTTTTTCAATTGGATCTAAGTTACACTCAGAAATTATTGTATTTCATATTGTCATCCTAAAATTCTGTTATAGTATTATTGTATTTAAAATATTTTATATTTATATAAATTTTAATTTATTAAAAATTGATATTACACATATTTTAAAATATCTATGAATTTTGAAATTATTTTTTATGCCATACTTCATATTGTGCTTATTTTTTATATAAAATTTATGCATATAATCATTTCATATCACCAAATCTAATCCACGTAATAGCATAATTTTGATTAATTTTTTAAATATATATTAATAACATGAAAATTCAAATTCAACATTTTAAATAAAAATAATTATCGATCAATAAATTATTAAAAAAAAAATCAAAGAACTTGCTTTAATTCATTATTATAAGCTTGAAAAACATAGTTGTTCGTCATTCACAAACCAAATTGAGATAAACTCGAACAAACTCAACTTCAATCCAAAAACTCATTTTTACTATTTAAAATATATTAAAAAATAAAAAAATATATTTGTATATTTAAATTTATATACTTCACAATTAAATTTAAATAAAACTATTTGCATTAATTAAAAAGTAATCCGAACAAAACCAGACTGATCCTAATTACAAAAATTCTATCGCAAAGCTTATATATATATATATATATGTATCTATGTATGATAAAATCTAATATAGAAAAGGGTATTTTGCGATTTACTGTTAACCCCAACATGAAATGTTAATGTTCCGCTTTGCTTCAATGTATATATTCCGGCTTTACTTCAATGTATAACACAATTTCCTACTAAGATGTTAGCCATGAAGTTTATCCACGACTGACGCAAAGAAAATTAGAGCCCCATGGCATCAAATATGAAGACTTTGTTCTGAACATTCGACCGAATATTATCATCCCGTGGGCTTACCGGCTAACCAACCAACCGGGTTTGAATAACGCATCTTGCTTAAAATCGCGGCCAGTGACAGAAGTTGACTCGCCTTGGCGACGGAAACACTGCAGATAAAGCAGCAAATAAGACCTTTTTATTCTTAAGCAAACAATATTTCAATGCAGATGTAGCTTCCAAATAAAAAAGCAACCTGATGTTTACTTCGAAAGAACTCAAAAAAGTTCCATCAATATGTAACAATCTTTAACACCTGACCCTAGTTTAGGTAGGTTTGCAATTGATTTAGCAGTATGTTTCCTACTCTGTCACTTGGACTCGAGCATAAGTAGATATGAATACATGTCCGATACGGATATGTTCAAGCGTTTCCATGTATTTGGAGGACCATGTCCAAAAATGTATCAGACGTGATACTTCTAAAAAAATGAAGAGAAAGAATAACATAGATTTCCTGGTAGGAATTTAAAATTGAAGCCATTGGGTTTTTCAAAATTATAACTGTAAAGAGAAGAAATAAGAAGTCATTAATTCATTGGGCAACTTTGTATATTTAACAACACAACCCCCTTTCTGATCTGAACTTTGGAAAGATGGAGAAAATATGTAATGGTTAGCCATCACTAACCTTATAACAAACAACTGTATCGTCTGGGTACATGGCAAAAAGCTTGGTTCCGAGACGGGCATGACAAGAATTGCAAAGGCTCTCATCATTAATCTGCACAAGCCGTGATCTCTCTTCCAATCTCGCAAGCCTTGCATCTATGTGTACGGCACGTGATAGAGAATGCACAATCTGGGAAAAAAAGAAAGGTCAAAGATGACAGTTCAAATTATAAGCCGTAGGACAAATCCAAAAGGTATCTTACTTGTCCTTGACGGTGATGATGAAGCCGAGCCCTCAACATTCTCAATATTGTATCTGACGCAAGCTGAAGAGGCATGTCAGGAGACAGTGTCTGCAAAATCAACAATCAGATTACCTAAACACTATATACATACATATATATATATATATATATATATATATATAAAGAACAAATGAACTCAATAATTCCAGCACATGTAACTAGCTAGGTCAGGCAACATGATAATGTAAGAGCATGTTATTGCACACTATGTTGCTCCGGCTCACCATTTTCCTTTAAGTAACCATTTCCAATACATATTCGGACATAGTTACGAGGATATGATCCTCCAAGGACTCTCCAAATGCATGAAAAAACTTAAAATACCTACACCGGATACATACCCATATCCGATACTCAAACCGAGTCTGAGTGACATAGATTACACATGACTGCATAGAATCATGCACGCGGGAGAAAAAGAGGGTTTGACCTCTAATACTTGCAAAGGGTCCAGTGACTCTCCGTGATTATGGAGAAGGCGAACAGCAGCCTTAAACATAGGCTCTTTACCATCCCGTGGATCCAAATACATATCTAGTAACCTAATATGATCATGTCACAAACAGGTTAAATAAAACAAATAAAAAGGCCACATACGTCAGTAGAGAAGGAAAGGAAAAAAATAGCTAACCGCATGAAGGCATCTGGTCGGCCAATCTCAACACAATATTGTTCTGCAGCTTCACTATCCTCCAGTTTCCTGACGGGCCATTGAATGTTAACAATATTAACACAAGAATTCTTCTTCCTTTTTTTTTTTTTTCATCAGCAATCTTCATGAGTAAGGATTGTATTTACAAACTGACTAAAGCACCAAACATACTAATTAATATTCTGGAACTTATTTGGAACTTACAGCGCCAAGATTTGGAGCACCAATGACTCTTGTCCCAATTTTCTATATAAAATAGCCTAATAAATCAAAACATGATACTAAATTAGAAAATGCTAAATGGAACAACTATTCATATAAAGATTTTAAAAAAGTAGCTTATAAAAATTAAAAAAAAAACAAAAAAAAAAGGTAAATCAAGGAGCTCTAGATTGTTAAACATTCAACATAGTCAACTGAACAGGTCAAGACAATAGACAAGGTTGTAATAGACCTTTTCCAACCATAACTCAGAACTTTCTATCAAATCAAGAACCACTTCTGGATCATACAAATCTGAAGATTGTAAAAACATCTGCAATCGCTCCCGCACAGGACTTCGAAAGATTGAATCCTTTCGAATATCAAGTGTTTTCACTTGCTCTTGCCTTCCAGTATCAGGGCTTTGGGATGTGCTTTCTGAATCAAGGGTTTCAATAGCTGACTTGGCAAGTGAAAGAGCATAGTATGTATGGAACCGAGTGTCATCTGAATTTTGGTCCTCGATTAACCACTGGAGATACCTGGATGGATAAGGAAGCTTTACACAAAATCTACGCAGTGAAGGTCAAATCTAATACCAATAAGAGAGAAAACTTGTATATTAAAAAATTAAAGAGCTCACATGAATGAGGAAAATACTATAACAAAACAAATGATTGGTGTTTTCAGTATGAAATATGAATGTGGGATAAAAAGGTAAAATGATGATAAAATTGAAATATTTCAAGACAAGCTGAACAAGTAGGAATTGCCAAAGCATAACAGCGTATATGATGTGACTACAATAGTGAGATGAGATTCTGAAACCAAAAGTGTAACTGATAATTATAACACTTCAAAAGAAGAATCCATAAAATGATATATGCACATACCGCTGGAGAATCTCAACCTTCTTTTGATCAATTGCTGCAATCACGTCATCTGCGGCAAGACACTAATTAATAAAGTGTGCATGATCCAGAGACAAATTTAAAGCTAAAACACTATGCATCCCTGCACAATAACATGGTTAGTCTGCATGTCAATTCCAAAATTCAATTGACCTTGTACCAGAACCATAATCCTAGACGACTCATTAACTTAAAATGAGAGCCACCTGGGGAAAGTTGATTTATTCTTTTTTCTGATGTCAAAACTCGAACTGCAAGTACCGGGTTTATGTCTGCAATCTGATAAGCAATTTTCAAGGTCCATAATTAACCATTAAGTTCAAGCAGCACAAAACCTTAGCTTTAAAATAATATGAAAATAAAATCATTCATAAGAATTACGACTACATACCCACGAAAGGTGCAGCAGAATCAACTCCTGATCAGATGAATCTTCCAGAATCTTTGATGCCTCAGCCGCAGCAGTCCCCCTACCAGATGTTACACATGCGCTGCCATCATGTAAACCATTTTCCACCGCAGGATCTTTCCAGAGACCAGAGGAATAATTTTTAGCCAAGATACGCCAAATATCAAGAGCCTTTGAGCTCATCCCTTTACTAGCATATAGGAAGGCAAGTGTCCGTAAATGCCCAGGGCCATCTAATAGAGTTTCTAACTCCTCCTGCACCGCCCATGCAAGTGGTACAGTCATCCTTCAAGCAACCTCCTGACAACGGTCTCTCTGTTTTTCAATGCGTTGGAATTCTAAGATTCCATATTTTATCTTTCTTTTTTTTTTGGGGGGGGGGGAGGGTGGGGGGCATATAGGGCATCGAATTATGGCCTATAACCATAATATCAACTTGACTATAACTAACCATGAAAAGAAAGTATTCAAACCCAAAAGGACTGGAATGGAAGCAGTCTCCCATAACAGTTAATACTTCCATTCTAGCTTAAAAATACATACTAAACTCATGTTACAAGGAAATACTTTTCTCTTACGCTTTGCTTGGTGGTAAGGATGGAACCGGGTTATGAAGGAAAATTTTAATCTAATGGTCAGGTTTCATCATAATCAATTTCCTACTTAAGTAGATTAACCATTAGATTACACACATTTCCATCTTCATCCTTTTCTATACTTCTTACCAAACAAAACCTTAGTGTCATTCATTTAAAATAACAAGCAGTTAAATTGATGAACGAATCCCTAGAAGATTTTCAACTTGAGAGCAGATATTCCATTTATTTGACCAGAAAATCTGTCATTTTTTATTTCAACAATTTTTTTTTTGGGGGGGGGGGGGGGAGGGGACACTAAAATTCTTCTCTGACAGCTGAAAATCATGCACAATATTCTCTCTACTTATATATTCAAATGACACTAAGAAAATCATACGGTATATATTTTTTCCTTTTCATGTGATATAAAAGGGCAAAACCAAGCATGCTCTATGATACGAAGAGTTGAGCAATTAAAATACAATATTTATTAATTTAATCATTTCTGACTTCCAAGGATATCTTATTTTGTTACCTTGAAACTATCCATTCTTAAAGGCAAACCATTGATTCGACATTTTGTCCATGCATGCATTACCCGAGGGTTTAATTAACCCACTCCAGCAGACATCTGATTTAATGTAGAAAGGCTCCAAAACTAATAATGTATGAATATCAAATAACATATGCAAGGCAAAAGCACATACCACAATACAACAATTTTCAGAAGATGCCAGCTTCTCCATATCACCAACACAATTTAGAGCTCTATATAGATACATTAAAAGTGTATCAACACCCTCCTTCACTGACAAAGTCAAATCTTTCTGACGAGAAACCTCTAGATACCTGTAGGAGGAAAGAACAACTTAGAACAATGTTAAGGATATTTTAAGCCCCAAGCCATCACTGCAAAACACTAAAAAGAAACAACAAATTGTTAAACTTCCATCAAAATTGGAACTCAAATCATTTTGCAACCCCCTTATGACTTCATCTTGGCAATGAGAGAGAGAGGGGGAGAGAGCGCAAAATAGAGGGGAAGATGAAAATTTGCAATAATACTAAACTGGAAGGGCACCTTGTAATGTTCTTAATTGCAGACTCCAGCAATTCAGCCCTGGTTGGTGGATTTGATAAAAAATGTTCATTAACCACAGTTTCTACACCTGCTTTTTTAAGGAAAATAGCCGTTTGAATAGCTGATAATCCTTCATCCACAACATCTTCAAGAGGTATAGGAGGAGGATGTAAACCCCAATACCGGTTTCGAGGAACCTGAAAAGGTCAATTAAACTGTTATGACAGCAAACTTTCGAAAGTTTGCACAACGAGCTCAACATGTTCTTTGCAAGCAGAGATCAGAGAGAATGGTCATTCAACGATTCAACTCATACCCAAACCATGGAACTCTTCTTTTTTCTTCCTTATTCATTGACCAGCTTTACAAGTATTCTCATAGATGCAGTGTTGTCAAGAGCGCGAGCGCAAGGCATACTCTAGGCGATAGAGTCCTTATATTGCCTCAGGCGCAAGGCGCAAAAAAAGAGCTCACTTGAGTGGAGCAAGGCGCAATGTATATATGTGTGTGTGTTTTTGTATGTATGAATATATATATATATATAAATAATAAGCTTAAGACACATAATTATAATAATAAACTCTAAAGAGTGGTCCAAGTTATCTACAAAACTTGCAATTTTTTTTGTTGGCCAATATGCATGATTTCCTTAAGGTCTCGTGTCTGCTGTTGGATACTCAAATATCAAAAAGTAGAGTCTGATACTATCCCTTTCTTACTAGTATAGGTACATCTAATGCAAAAAGTTTAAATTAGAGAGAACTTCAATCACGCGGGCTTTTTTTATGCCTACCGCTTTACAAAAAAGTGCACCTAGGCACAAATGCGCCTCGACAGAAAGGGTGTGAGTCGCTTTTGTTGTCAAGCTCTAAGGCGCAAGGTGCAGGCACACTTAGGTGCACACCTTGACAACACTGCATAGATGAATTTTAGTATTATTAGTTTAAGTGGGACACCACATAGCTCATAGTTCGATTAACATAGTGAAATGATTTGCACATTATCCCCCAGAATCATATGGACTACGACAGAATGAACAAATCAAACCGTCAAAAGAATGCAATTATATAAGGCATACCAGGAGAGACCAACGATTCGGGTCACGCATTACAAATGGAAATATTTCAGAAGGCTGCATTGTTTCTGACAGCAAAAAGTGATCCACTGCTTCCTCAAAGTGCAAGTCAAAAAGCAAAAGGAAACCCACTTGAGCATGAAAAATAGAAAGCATTTCCTTAGACATTTCACCTTCACACGCAAGCTCCTCCACCAAGGAGATGGCTTCCTTGAAATTCTTTTTTCTCAACAGATCTTTTATTTGTTCATCTGAAGGCACTTTCTGGTAGCAAATGACCTGGCAATATTTAGCACGAACCAAGAAGATGTATCACAAATTCTATTATTCTAACAGACAATACAATTCATATGGATTGCAACTAAGGTCATGAAAACTGGCCTGGAATAGCAGCATAGGTCACTAATATACAACTCATTCAGTAAGCTCAAACCAAAGAAGTCATTCTCTAAGAAGTGATAGCTCATACATCACGGTAAAGTTGATGCACGGTCTGAAGATCGAAACATCACATCTAATAGAAAGTGCATATGTAGGATTTTATTGATCATATGGACATTTCAAGCAATGTGATAATATTTAGAGATTACTTCACCAGTAGCAATCTAGCATAATTTCACTACAAGGATTCACATACCTTCATGGAAGTAGCAACAGCAACAACTTCCCCACTCCTGTTTTCCTCATCCGCAACAGTACACTGCCCAACTCCTTCAATACCAAAAGTAACAGTTTGAATACGATTACCCGATTTCTTATGATAAAGCTCCATCTTCCCCTCCCTCACAACCACTGCATACGAAGACAAGTCTCCAACCGAATCTAGACCACCCTTATGAAACACCAAGCTCCCACCAACTGGATGCCCAAGTGCATCAACGATCACCCCTACATTGTCCACTAACAACAAAACCTGCCACTCTTTCCACAAAAGCTTCAACAAAGGTGGCCTAGTTGAATCCGGTAATGAAAAAATCGTACCACTTTGCCCGGTAACACACGAAAATAAACTATACCCGTTGATAGTACCGACAAATATGGAATCATCAAGCCAGGCCATACACTTTACTCCATCAATACATTGCATTTCTCTTAAGATCACAAAAGAAGCATTTAGAAAACTACTGCCTAAAAGAAGCTCTATTAACATCAACTTCTTACCAATAACAAGGGCAAAGACGTAATTACCTTCTCGGTTCTGCTCTAGCTCCCTTGTTTTCACGCCATTTGTCCTAAACCCTCCGAATTTATCCAAAATCCGTTGCCCTTTCGATAAATTCGATGAATTATCAACTAAATCAGTGCTTTGAGAATGGGCTCCTCGGAATCTCCGAGCAATTACTGTGACTCCTTTTAAACCCCCTAATTTTTTAACCGGTTGAATCAACAGAGAATCCGTTAAAAACAAGAACCCATCAGATAGTACCAAAACGACACCGATCTCGGCTAGGACGAATATCGATTCCACGGGAGAGTCAGAAATTGAAACAGTGCGGAGAAGGGAAGCGTTTCGGGAAAGGGAAGAGAAAGAAACGGATTCAATAGACGGAGGGTTCGGGGATCGGTTAGGGTTTAGGGAGAGTAAGAGGAGGGAGCCGTCTTGTGTGCCGAGATAGAGGGTGTATTGGGAAAGACAGAGAGAGCGGATAGAAAGGTGTTGGGTTGGGAGGTCGAAGAGAGCGAAGGGCTCCACGGCGGTGCGAGACTTGGGCTTGGCCATGGGAATGGAGAGAGAAAGGACGGCAGTGTTAAGGGATATCGTAAGAGATCGCCATTGAAATTGCGTTGGAAGAGTTTGGAAACTTGGAGAAGATTGAAAGAGTAAACTGCCTTCAAACCACCTACCAGTAAACGATCAACTGCCTTCAAACAGCATTACTTCGCTTATTTATTCATTTCCGTTTATCATTGGCTATCCAAATAGTCCCCGCGTTACAGCGAAAAATATCGATTTAATCTTTATATTTTAATTTAAAAAAAGTTAATATCTTACTGTACTGATTAATTAACGTCAGTTTAATTAAAAACGTTTTTTGTTTTCTCCCTTAATTAAAATAATGTGAGTAATTTTATTCTGACGTAATATATAAAATTAATGTGTTAAAATATCATATTATTTCCACGTAATTTAGGAAAAATACTAATCCCTATTAGAAACATGAAAATCGGGTTAGGGTAAAATGGAAAATCCGTCTTCAGCTTTAAACCCTAAAATAGAAGAGCCTAATCCTCTTCGTTTTAGCTCAATTTCATTCATCTTGATAGGCAATTGTTAAGGCTATACTTTGTTATCTCTGATACATTCCAAGTGCAGATGATGAAGCGGTGCCGTTTCATGAGAAAAAGGAAGAGAGAAGAGAGTTGTTGTATTAAATGTTTGAATTATTAGATCAAATTTTTAAGAAAAAAATTAAATATGAATTAAATACGTAAAAGAATATCGAATTCAAAAATATGAGTCCGTTATTTATACAAATGAAGCTGAATCAAATGATAATTTCAAATTTTCGACATTATTGAATTAAAGACAAAGCAAATATAAATTTCTATTTAAATCTTATTCAATACATATTACGGATAATTAATATAATTTCTAAATTAAAAAAAAAGTTAAATAATGTAAAATGTTCTTTTTTGTACTATGATAACTATTTATTATTGACTTATACATGAACTAAGCCACAATTTTTTTAAACTTTTTATTCAAATCCGATTTTGATTGAGATCAAACGATCCCTATTTTAATATTTAAAAAAATTAAAATAATATTTTTATATT
>JBBYHL010474581.1:0-13273 GCA_038381835.1 Adansonia madagascariensis | reverse complement strand
TGCATGATAATCCTAAAAGGGTAATGGAAACATGGAGAGCTCACTAAAATGATGAAGGTGCTGAAAAACAGAAAATGAAAATGATAGTGTAGGAAGTTATGCCAACAAAACATCAACTTTGGCCAAATAGTTGGAGAAACAGAGATGGCTTGAATTTTCTTTTTTTCCTTGTTGTAAATAAGCAAGAAAAAGAGAGAAATAATGAGGTTTTGGTTCTGGTATGGATGAGGGTGATTTTTAGAATGTGTAGAGGTTGAGAGGTGAGTGTTTTGGAGCTGTTTTTGGGTGCTAAGTAAAGAGCTACGGGATTTGTTTTTTTTTTTATATGTGAATATGTTTTTGGAAGTGAAAATGAGCTGGAATCTAACCTTTTCCTACTAAGATAGAAGTGGTCCATTTATACCAGCCTTTTGGAGCCAAATTGAAGGTGTTTTTGGTTATTTCTCAAGGGGGACAAGGTGGTGTCAGCATAGTGGCTGTAGGAGGCATCTTGCTGCTAATGTAATGGGCATAGGGTGGCTGGTTTAAATGCTAAAATAATTTTCCAACAAATAGGGTGGCTGATGGTGACATTGGCCAACAACTAGGGAGGAGTAGGGTGATCAAATGACCTTGACCCTTTTGATCCAATTTAGACTTAAAATAATGTTTTGATTAATCCAAAAGTCTAAATTCATAATATGATATGTGTTTTAATCTTTCCTGATGCAAAGAAATAAGTTAAAATTGACTTTTAGATCAATGGTGGATGAGTAAAAAATGCCCGGACAATGAAAATGGCTTGCATGTATTGATACATTGCATAATTATCGGTACATTTGGTCCAAAAATCCTTTGTGAATCGATACAATAAACATTGTATCGATACTATGAACCATTGTATCGATACTATGAACCACTGTATCGATACATGTTGATATGTATCGATACATTTTTTTACAAAATGCGTGTTTTGGTCCTAGCATGGCCTAGTATCGATACATGAGGTCCTGTATCGATACAGAGGCTTATGTATCGATACATCTACATGTTGAATCGAGACAAATAAGGACATTTCAAATTTTTGGCATGTTAGAGCATTGTATCGATACATTCGAACCATGTATCGATACATTCAAGTAAAATTATGAATTTTCCTATATCTTTTATCCTTGGATACCTTGGACTATGTCATTTGATGCCACATCTTCGCATCTACCTTTGATATGATCCCTAGGCCTTCTTAACGTCCTCAAAATACTTCTTTGCCCGGTGACGTTGTCGCTCGGTGATCATTGCCCTCTCTTACGTTCATGCTCCAGATTGCTAAAAATTAGCCCAGATAAAATAAGGTGTCTATAGCTGCCTCTCTTTGACTGTTGCTAAGAATCAAGAGCAAGGCAAAGACAAATAAACACTATTTTGTCTGAGGTGGACTGACATTCCCCAAAACACTAGGGTGTTGGGTTTTCTAAGGTTTGACCCCCTTAGGCAGGTACAGAGTAACATGGAATTTTAGTGTAGGTGCCGTCAGCTTGTGTGGACTTTGACCTAGGTGTTGCCAGCTTGTGCAGGCTTTGACTTGGATGCCGTTAGCTCATACAGGTTTTAACTCAGACTTGGGTGCCAATAGCTCGTGTGGGCTTTAACTCAGGTGCCGCCGACTCGTGTGGGCTTTGACTTAGGCTTAGGTGCCACCAACTCATGTAGGCTTTGACTTGGGTGTTGCTAACTCATGTGGGCATTAACTCGGGTGCCACCAGCTCGTGTGGGCTTTAACTTAGACTTAGGTGCCATCAGTTCATGTGGGCTTTGACTAGGGTGCCAGCAGCTCGTGCGGGCTTTAACTTAGACTTAGGTGCTACAAGCTCGTGTGGGCTTTGATTAGGATACCACTAGCTCGTGCGGGCTTTAACTCGGGTGCCGCTAGCTCGTACGGGCTTTTACTTAGACTTAGGTGCCACCAGCTCATGTGGGCTTTGACTGGGGTGCTGCCAGCTCATGCAGGCTTTAACTTAGACTTGGGTGCCACTAGCTCGTATGGGCTTTGACTTGGGTGCCACCAGCTCATGCGAGCTTTGACTCGGACTTGGGTGCCACCAGCTTATTTGGGCTTTGAAAGGGATGCCACTAACATGTGGGCTTTTAAGGGTGCCATTGACTTGTGGGCTTTTAAGAATGTGCCACTGACTTATGGGCTTTAAAAAAGTGCCACTGACTTATGAGCTTTAAAAGGTGCCACTGACTTATGGGCTTTGACTCGGGTGTCGCCAGCTTGTGCGGGCTTTAAAAAGGTGCCACTGACATGTGGGCTTTTAAGGGTGCCACTGACTTATGGGCTTTTAGGAAGATGCCACCAACTTATGGGCTTTAAAAGGGATGCCACTGACATATGGGCTTTTAAAAGGTACCACTAACTTATGGGCTTGAAAAGGTGCCACTGGCATGTGGGCTTTTAAGGGTGCCACTAACTTATGAGCTTTAAGAGGGTGCCCCTGACTTGTGGGCTTTAAAAGGGATGCCACTGACATGTGGGCTTTTAAAAGGTGCCACTAACTTGTGGGCTTGAAAAGGTGCCACTGACATGTGGGCTTTTAAGGGTGCCATTGACTTATGGGCTTTTAGGAATGTGCCACGACTTGTGGGCTTTAAAAGGGATTCCACTGACATATGGGCTTTTAAAAGGTGCCACTTACTTGTGGGCTTAAAAAGGTGTCTCTGACATGTGGGCTTTTAAGGGTGCCACTGACTTGTGGGTTTTAAAAGGGTGCCTCTAACTTGTGGGCTTTAAAAGGGATGCCACTGACATGTGGGCTTTTAAAAGGTGCCACTGACTTGTGGGCATGAAAAGGTACCACTGACATGTGGGTTTTGCAGAGGTACCACTAACATGTAGGCTTTAAAGGGTGCCATTGACTTGTGGGCTTTAAGGGCTGCCACTGACTTGTGGGCTTAAAAGGGTGTCGACAACATTTTTTGATAAAACTTCAAATACCAGCTTTTCTTAACAGAAGTTCATGAAAAAATTTCCTGTTGAAAAGGGTTTTGACACTAGTTCTTGACAAAGCCTCTGACGTATGTTCTCGACAAAGCTTCTGACGTATGTTCTCGACAAAGGCTTTTTTTTATGATAGACAACAATTTCTTGACACTAGCACTTTGATAATAGTTGCTTGATAAAAAGGGTTTTGAAATGAGGTGATGAGAAGAAAAGGACCATACCTGAATGGCACTTGGTTTGCAAAGCTTAGAGTTCTACCAAGAATTCTTTGGAAGTTCAGCAAACCTGGCTTGAAGTGATATTGTAAAAATAATGATGTAAGATGGTAATGTAAATGCATGATATGAAATGCTATCATGATTGCATGATGTGAATTCTAATATGGGAGATAGCTGTAGTTCTCCTTGTACATCATTTAGACTCTCAAAGGGATGGCGATTAATCTTTATTTCAACTATAGACAAAAATTTTCCTAATCCCGCTGGGGCTTATAGGTTGTCCCAGCTTCGTTAGGGATATGACCAAAAATTTAGTCTCAAGAACTTGGACTGTTGTATTTCTCGATTCAGGAGGCTTAATCATTTTCCTGACAAATGGAATGCATTGTCAATAATTTGGAGACTGTTTGCCTGATTAGGTTAATGTCTTTGGTTACGATAGGATTCTGATAGAATGCATAGGTCGATTTTTTGGCTAGCTTAAATGGTTTTTCTTGAGATGTGGCTTGTGAAAGCAAGAAATGGTTTGGTGTATGGTCATGCTAAACAGGTGTTTGGACGCAAAAGGTGCATGATCTTGACGATCGGGGCATAAGCGTAATTCCTTGTGCTTTTCTTTTCCCTTTGATGTAATATCAAGATGCCCTGATGCATATTTTAGTTAATTATCAAACATTATCAGCTAAATGACAAGTGCAATCTGAATTATATAGGGGTTAAAAGAAACAAGGTAATATTTATTTATGACAACAAAGAGACATAAGTCAGTATACTATTTGACAATCAGTTGATAGGGTAGCGAGAAAGATGAGCTTTTGGGCAAAAGATGCCTTTGACAATCATGACATGGATGTTCTTTAGGTGCTTTTCATAATCTTTCTCGAACAATGAATGTGCTTAACATGAGCTGATCTTCGAAAGATCTCTAGGATTGCTTTGCATTATCTTGTGGGGGCTCTCGATTCATGCCCCATCAAAATTAATCCCCTCAAGTTGCCCTTGCAGGTTTTCAACTGTAGTTGGCTTGGTTGCCCAGATCCCCTTTTCAGATTTTCATCTAGACCCCTTTTTGTTTACTTTTGTTTGTTTTTTGTTTGTTTTTTTTGTTTGTTTTTTATTTTTTTGTGTTTTTTTTGAAAGATGCCTTTTTAGGTTTTCACCTTCTATGTATAATATTTCTTGATGGAATCTGAGTTGACTGGGTTAGGCAAGACATTGTTGTCCATTTCTGACAAGATTAGGGCCCCTCTAGAGAAGGCTTGCTTCACGACATATGGTCCTTCCTAATTAGGGGTCCACTTGCCCTGTGCGACTTTGTGAATTCAGAGGATCTTCTTCAATACCAATTTGACTCGGTGAAATTATCGTGGGCACATTTTTTTGTCGTAGGCTTTGATCATACGTCTTTGATACATTTGACCATGGCAGATGGCCTTTATGCATTTTTCCTTGATGAGGTTGAGCTGGTCATATATGTTCTTGACCCATTCGACTTCTTTAAGTTTGGTTTCCATCAAGACTCTGAAAGAAGGGATCTCAACTTCAGTAGTTAATACAGCTTTCATCCCATAGACAAAAGAAAATGGAGTAGCACTCGTAGAAGTGAGAACTGAGGCTCGATAGGCATGAAGTGCAAAGAATAGCTTCTCATGCCATTTTTTGTAAGTCTCAGCCAATTTCTCAACTATTCTTTGATGTTTTTGTTGGCTGCCTCGACTGCCCCATTCATCTTTAGGCGATAAGGGATAGAATTATGATGCTAGATCTTGAACTGTGAGCAACTGCTTGCATCATTTTATTATTTAAGTTGCTTGTGTTGTCTATGATGATTTGGTTTGGGAAGCCATATCTACAGATGATGTCTCGCTTAACAAACCTACAAACGATCGATCTAGTGATATTAGCATACGAGGCAGCCTCCACCCACTTAGTGAAATAGTCGATTACTGCTAAGATAAAACGATGCCCATTGGAAGCTTTGGGGGTGATTAGACCGATCACATGCCCCACATGGAGAAAGGCCATGGGGCCATCATGACGTGAAGTGGCATCGAAGGGACATAGATCTTGTCAGCATAGATTTAACACTTATGGCATTTTCAGGCATAATTGATGCGGTCTCTTTCGAGGGTCAACTAGTAATAACCTGTTCTCATGATTTGCTTGGCCATCTGATGTTCATTAGCATGCGTGACACAAATCCCTTCATGAACTTCTTCTAGGATCTTTTTGGCTTTAGGAGTATCAATGCATCTGAGCAATACTTGATCATGGCTCCTTTTGTACAAGATTTGTCCATCGAGAACAAATCTCATAGCCAGCCTTCTGATTATTCTCTTATCATTCTCGGTTGCCTGTTTGGGAAATTGCTGGTCCTTGATGTTACAAAAGATGTTATAGTACCATGGTAGGCCATCCTTCTCTTTTTCAATGCTATGACAATGAACCAGAGTTGTGTAGATGCTCATCTTGATGGGAGCAACGTTCGACTCTTGGTTGACTTTAAACATGGATGATAATGTAGCCAAAGCATTAGCTATTTGGTTCTTTTCTCGAGGTAAGTGTCGAAAACTAATATCATGAAATTCTTTCTTGAGTTCTGCTATCAGCTTCCCATACTGCATCAGCTTGGCATTGCGAGTTTGCCATTCTCCTTTCAATTGGTAGATGACTAGGGCCGAATCACCGAACACCTATAATATCTTAATATTCCTCTCGATGGCTACTTGAAGCCTTATGACATAAGCTTTATATTCTGCGATATTATTCGTGCAGTCAAAATTTAGTCTTGCTATGAACGGATAATGACTCCCGTCGAGTGACATCACTATTACCCCAATTCCATGTCCTAGAGTGTTTAATGCTGCATCAAAGTACATCTTCCAGGATTGATCTTGGTTGGAGGCATCTTCATTCTCAAAAATGCACATTAGATCTTCATCTAGGAAGTCAAAATTTAAGGGTTCATAGTCATCTGCCGCTCGACTTGCCAAAAAGTTAGCTATCACACGACCCTTGATGGCCTTTTGACTAACATAGGTAATGTCGTATTCAGAAAGCAGGACTTGCCATCTAGCTAGCCTTCTTGACAATGCAGGGGTTTCGCATGGATACATGATAGGATCGAGTCTTGCAATCAACCACATGGTGTGATACAGCATGTACTGCCTAAGTCTCTTGGCTGTCCACACTAAAGCACAGCATAACTTCTCGACTGTGGAGTAATTGCACTTGCATTCCGTAAACTTTTTGCTTAAGTAGTAGATTACTTGTTCTTTCTTTCCTGACTCGTCATGCTACCCTAATACACAACCCATAGACTTGTTAAAGACTGCCAAGTAAAGGATTAAAGGTCGATTGGGCATTGATGACACCAATACTGGGGGGCTTGATAGATGATGCTTGACTTTATCAAAGGCTACTGACATGCCTCATTCCACTCTCCTAGATTTTATTTGTGAAAGAGCCGAAAGATAGGGTCGCATTTGTCAGTGAGCTGGGATATGAATCTAGCAATATAGTTCAGTCTCCCTAAAAAGCTTCTCACTTCCATTTGGGTTTGAGGTGCTGGCATATCCTGAATGGCTTTGACTTTGTTCAAGTTAATTTCGATCCCTTTTTCGCTGACTATAAAACCTAAAAGCTTACCCGAAGTGACTCCAAAGGTACACTTGGCAGGATTCAATTTGAGTTCAAATTTTCATAGCTGTTCAAAAAGTTTCTGAAGGTCTTTGACATGCTCATCTTTTTTCATTGACTTGGCAATCATGTCATCAACGTAGATCTCGATTTCTTTATGCATCATATCATGGAATAGGGCTACCATGGCCCGTTGATAGCCCAACATTTTTAAGTCCGAAGGGCATGACATTATAGCAAAATGTCCTCTACATAGTTACAAAAATTGTTTTCTCCATGTCTTCGGATGCTATCTTGATCTGGTTGTAGCCTAAGAATCCATCCATGAAAGAGAACAGAGAATTCTTGGCCATGTTGTCTACCAAAGTGTCGATATAAGGTAGCAAAAAGTTATCCTTGGGACTAGCTCGATTTAGATCCCGATAATCAACACACATTCATACCTTGCCATCTTTCTTTGGGACTAGGACTATATTAGCAACCCATTCTGGATATTTAGCTACTCTAATAAACCCTGTATCAAACTGCTTCTTGACTTCTTTTTTAATTTTAAGGAGCATTTCTGACTTCATCCTCCTTAACTTTTGCTAGATTGGTTTGCATCTAGGCTTGATGGGAAGCGTATGGACTACTATATCAATGTCCAGTCTTGGCATGTCTTGGTATGACCAAGCAAATACATCTCGATATTCCTGGAGTAGGTCTATCAGCTTGGTCCTTATTGTCGACTTTATTGAGGTTTCGATTTTAACCTCTTTTTGATCCTCCTGAGTACCCAGATTTATTACTTCTGTTGGGTCTTTATGAGGCATGATCTGCTTCTCCTCTTGCTCAACTAATCGTAAGAGGTTTGGTAGCACACAGTTTTCTTTAAAATCTTTTTCATGATCGGCTTCACTAGTGCAAATTAACTGTTCAAAATCGATCTTCAAAGACTCGTCAAACACATCCATGTCACTATAGTCAGGACACCTGAAAGGGCAAAGAAATAAACATTGCAAAAGGGATATACACCACTAAGGGATTTGGATAAAAATGAAGGCAAAAGAGTAATGGAGACAAAAAGGTTGAAAAGTGATACATGATATGGAATGATATATACAAAAGTCATTTTATTGATAATGTTTGATAAAAATGCCCTTTACATAGGACACCCATCTACCCTTGGGCAAGGGTAGATAGGTTTTCATTTCTTGACATTACATGAAAGGGACAGGAAAAGTGCAGGGGCTTCCGTCATGACCCTATCATCAAAATCAAGTCTTAATGGAAGGACACGAATTTTATGGCTCGGTATCTTAGAGATAAAGGTTGTTAAGTGCTCTATTTATGATGACCAAGACATCTTTAGCCTTTTTCTCTTCCGATTGGCTTGGATCAATTTGACCTTTTGAACAAAATATCTCATGCAGAGACGAAAACATTGTCGGCTTTGACTCCCTCTCTTGACCTAATGATCGTGTCATTTCCCCGTTACAAATCTTCTTTTCTTGCTGCTTTCTCGAGTTCACATTGGCCTTTAATCCTAAGCCTCTTTTGTTGGCTTGAGTGGTGACCTATAGGGCTCGGGCCATCCCTTGTAGATTCTTGCCAAGCCCTTTTTCGGTATGGGAACCTTTGCCAACAGTCATTTTTAAACCTGAGTGGGTACTCTTTGATAGGTAGGGTTTAACTATTGGCAATCCTTCTCCCATAAATGTTGCATTGATGAACTCGAAGGATTGGAATGATGAATCTAGTGCATCTTCATTAGGCTCTATGTAGATATCCTCGGTGAAAGCAGTGGCAATCATTTCTTCTTTAGCCCCGATGGTGACTACTTTATCATTTATCACAAATTTAAGCTTTTGATGGAGAAAGGATGGGATGGCTCCGACAAAGTGTATGCATGGTCTTCCCAATAGGTGTTTTTCCAGTTACTAGAATTTATTCACTTTTCTTGTAATCATGGTGGACTTTTGACCTTCTATATTTTTCGGTTCCTTATAGCCAAGGGTTATCAGATCTATTGATGAGACTCTCGCATTCACCTCTTAAGTACCGGGAATGAATTGACCTACCATAATAGGATTAAGGTAGATGACCGACAGAACCTAAGCAGCAGGTGTAGGAGCAGGCCGTTGTTGTTGTCTAATTTCCCCTTGGGCAGGTTCTGGATTGTTAGCAGGGGGACTTTCAACATTAGGAGGATCATTCCTTATTTCAGCAGTGCTAGCTTGCCCTTTTCCTCTCATAGAAGCTATCATTAGTTCCATAAGTCTCACCATCTGAGTTTGCATTTCATTTTGCTGACGGAGCATTTGGTCCTATGATTCCTTAACCATTAGCTCAAGTCGTTCAATACAAGCTTCATGATCACTCTCCATGATTTGCTTACAGAGTCGCGTGTTGTAATGGTGCGTGATGTAAGGTTCTGTGTTCCTAATTGATCTCAGAATCCCTTGTACTTTTATAGCCCAATTCTCGTATTAGACTTTTTCCTTTTTTAAAAAAAAAAATGTATTTATTGATGAGCATTTATGATGCGATGATGAGTTAAGATAATGAATGATTAATGCAAGTGCAATGAAAGAAGAAAAAAATGGTGAAATTAAATGTGCAAATGCATTAAAGACAATTAATTCTTGGAACAGCTTCGTCAATAACATCATTCATAGAGTCACAAAAGGGGTTTTTCTTTTACGGCATGATTACATCTGAAAGTATCTGACATGATTACATTGTGTAATCACACAATCAAGAAAACCCAAAAGTCATTGCTCATGATCTCCAACAGGTGCGATGTCTCGTCTTATGGATGGAGCTACTTCAATTATGTCATCCACCTCTCACTGAGCCATCTGAACTTGTTGAGTGAGGTGCTGATGTTGTTCTTGGTAGTTCAGATGTGCTTGCTCGATTATCCTTGCCAATCTAGTTCACGTTGTTCGAAAGCCTTTGTTAGTTCATTGATATGACCTTGATAATCCTGAAGAGACTGTTCTAACTCCTGGATTCTATGAATGAGGGCTTTATTTTCAACCTAGTGGCTCTCGCATCTCGCATTTGGGCCTCGAGTCTTTGATTCTTTCATTGGTAGGTGGAAGCAAGAGCACGTGCCCTTATGAACTTTTCTTTGTTGGTTCTGCTTCCTCCTTTTGCTGGTTCAGCTCACGATTGAGAGTGGCGACTTTTGCTTCCCATTCGATTGGTGTCTTGCCAATACGTCAGGACTTGTTAGCTTTTCTAAGTGTCACATAATCCTTAGTTAGGCTCTCAAGGTCATCTTTGAAGCGATCCCTTTCTTTAACGACTCGATCCATTTCACCACTCATGAGATAGATATCCATTTCTAGCTAGTCCATTTCTTCCTTAAGTCGAGAAGATTTCTGTAGCAAAGGATGCCTTTTCTTGCTCGAACTCCCTCTTAAGTAGCTCGATCTCAGAAGGTGGTTCCTCTATTAAGATTTGTAGTGTCCCAGAGTTGGGTAGTGGCAATGGATCATTGATACAGCGGAGCCTCCATTCTTTGTATCTAGGCGTGGTGGGGCTTCCTCTCCAATATCTTTCCATACAATGGACCTTCTTCCAGGCTTAGAAAGCTGATTGGACTTTTGCTTTATAATTGGGTTCTCCATATTCGAAATCCCAATGTCCCAAGTCTTCAAAGAGCAGGATGAATTGCTGGCACTAGAACTAATGCAATACCAGTAAAGGAGCATAACTAGTATTTCCCTATAATCCCAAGAGTGGCACACAAGTGTAGTCTCCACATCTGTACATAATTGACTGAGGGAACACCCATGGGGCTCCCCATGTGATTTTTTCCTCCTTGATATTTTGTAATTCCTTGACCCAATGCTTTTCTGTCTTATCTTGATGGCATTCTTCCTTTAATGCTGTGGAAAGATGACTGATCTTGAAGAAGAAATTTGGCCTGACTCTTCCTTTCCTAACACAAAGATGACTTAGAAGCCATATCCGGTGCAATGAGGCACACCCGACAAACCTTCCTATTCCCGTCCTTTTACAAAAGCTGAGGGCGTGAATAGTTTTGACGATGATGGTGGAAGCAGGGTTGATGTTGCAACATAGGAGAGAAAAAAATCTATGACTGCCGCCTCTACATAACCCAAAGTCTTTGGGAATATAACAAGCCCGTAGATTGCCAAAGCATAGACATCTTAAGCTTTCTTTTGATCAGAAAGATTTGCGATTACCTATTTCAAGTTGGCCCAAGAGATGCATTCACTACTTCCTTTTACTTTGACATGACTATCAACCCATGCTTCCGTGACTCCAAGAATTTGCCTTAACCTTTTCTTGAATGGAGGAGGGGTTAAAGCCTTGCAGTAAATCTGGTCTTATTTGGCCCTTTCTATGTTGAGCAAGGCTGTGTACTCATCAATGGTAGGGACTAAATCCTGTTGGTTGAAGGTGAAACATCGGTAGGCTGGATTCTAAAACTGTGCTGCTACTCGCAACAAGCCATCATCCAATTGAACTCAAAGTAAGAGACCTATATCCCCGTACTCTTTAATGAAGGCTTCTTTCATGTTTCTATCCCAATTGTCCTAAATGTGCTTCAGTTCCCGACAATCATTCTGACAAAAGCCAATCTTAACCTCTTCATGTATTTTTGAGATGTAGTCAGACTTTAAGATGTCCTCGTCCTAACATTGGCAAGCTTCTGACCATGTTCTAACATTTTCAAAGGACTCGATAGTGGAGATAAGCTGTTGCTCCATAAATGATGCCCCTTGCTGAACACCGAACTAGAATAATTGTCCCAAAATGATGATTGTCATGATGATTATGATGAAATGATGCATGCACCAAAACACTAACAAAGAGAAAATGAGTTAGTGAAATATATAGGAGACAAATGTAATAAAAATTTAAGAACATCAGAAGAGAAGAAAAAAATGAACGTCTTAGCCAAGGTGCCGAGATGAGAGACAGGTAGCATTTCAACATGCCAAGATGCAATCTGCTCTTTGTGAGGTGATGCTATATTTTATTTTGTTTTAAAAAAAAGACCAATGGCAATATTCATTCATCACCACTAGTGTAGAGGCGCATTAAGCCATGACTCGGATAGCATAACGGTTTTCAATATAAGACATTGTGAACAAAGGTTTTTTTGTTCACTGTCACTTATTTATACAAAGGTTACCTATCGTTCCGACAGCACAATGGCATGTCTCCATAAATGATAAAAAATACAGATGCGGGTGACAATTATATACTCATTATCACCTACATAATTATGGTAATTAGGAGTAAAGGTTAGGAATGTTTCCCTAAGTGACCCTATTCTCCGGATATTCTAGTAGTGTTCAGGTATGGTTTGACACGGTTTAGCTCGTAGGGCTCACTATATGAGGTTTAAGTTGACGCCTAAACAGGTATCCAAATTGCTCCTCCATCCGGTAAGGATAGTCTAGGGACCCCAATCCTAAACCCATCATGGGTTTGGCGGAACGGGTTCGATCCATTGGATGTATTTCCCTATGCAAATGCGGAGGGTTACTCATGAGAGACATAGGTAATTTACATCCAGAAAGTTATTGCCATGCCTATGCGGAGGGTTACTCATGAAAGTGGATAGCTTACTTCCTCCTAATGATTAGGTTATAACCATGCCATGGAGTTTGGCGAGACACTAATGCACATGCAAGTGCGTAGTGTGTGACGGGGAAACGAGCAAACCGTTTTGTTTGCTTTCGTATTACCATTTTTATTAAGCTAATGATTATTCAGAAAAATAAGACAATCCTGAAAATCATGTCAAACAAAAGATTAGATGACAAAATGACAAAAGGGTCATGGTTAAATAATGACCGGAGATCGAAAGAATCGGGAACCTAGAAAGACATGGCTAGTTATTGGCCAAACTCTCATACTATCCCCAGTGGAGTGACCAAGCTATCGCAACGTACCCCAGGGTGGATCCTCGTGGATCTATGAGTGCGTATGACTTAAAATATTTTCCTAACTTGGAAATGTCTTCTTGATTAAGATCTTTTTTGACAATGTGATGAAAACGAGAATGTACGGATTCTTGACTTGTGGTATAGTGAAAGGGACCATAAGATGAATCGCTCATCTTATTGGTCTTGGATGACCATCGCAAAATGGTCAATGCTTGGAGTCGTCACTGATCATTTTGAGCTAGCATGATCGGATGCCTATTGAAACCTATGTTCTGAGTCACGAAACTCAAAACATCGATCCCGTGGTCTACGTTATGCAAAGATTCACCGTTTAGGTTTAGGAGTTGGTTACGCGCGATGAGGTACGAACTTCTTCGCGATGCCCAAAATCGGTACCTTACTAGCTATATCTTTCTCAATTTTGATTCTTTCGATCTTAACTTATCACTATTTCGATATGACCCTCTTCGAATGCATGAATCTTATAGAAATGATCTAGGTTTTGATGAAAAAGATTTAAT
>JBBYHL010474558.1:0-48963 GCA_038381835.1 Adansonia madagascariensis | reverse complement strand
GGCATCCGATCATGCCTAGCCCTAAATGATCGATGGCGACTCCAAGCGTTGGCCATTTCGTGATGGTCATCCGAGACTAATAAGATGAGCGATTCATCTTATGGTCTCTTTCACTGTACCACAAGTCAAGAATCCATACATTCTCGTTCTCATCACATCGCCAAAGAAAAGTCTAAGTCAAGAAGACATTTCCAAGTCAGGAAAATATTTTAAGTCATACGCACTCATAGAGCCGCGAGGATCCACTCTGGGGTACATTGCGACAATCACCAACCAGTAGATCAATTTTTGATTACTCAAATATTTGATGGCATCTGGATCAAGATGTATTTATTTTGAGCTAATAAAATATATATGTAAATGTGTTATTTTTAATTAAATTTTGACTTTCCAAAATTTCCTAACCAATCAAAATTAAGGTTGAATTTTTTAACACATTCTTAGCTATTAGATTAGTTTTTGACTAGTCAAATCAATTCATGACCATTGGATTAAATTCTATCTTTTATAGGTAGAGATATTTTCATTCAAAATAAGAATTAAATGAAAATAAAATTAAAATTGTCTAGTTTTGTTATCGGAGTAAAGCTCGATAGACTTGGAAGATTAATCCATGACATCGGTTGTTCAACTGGGACCTGAAGTAGTGGAATAATTTCATGCATGTTTTGGGGTCTTTTGTTCTTAATGCCAATTCTGATAATCACCTAATTTGGAAGCCGTTTTTGAATGGTCAATATACCACTAGGTCTTTTAGAAGGGTGTTGGATTGTTCTCCAGGGAGGGAATTTAGCATTTGGAAAGATGTTTGGAGGGGTACAATTCCTTCTAAGGTAAAGCTTTTATTTAGACCTTTCTATGCTATTGCTTACCTGTGATTTATTTGCTTCATTGAAGAAATGTTAAATTGGACTTGAGAATAAATGTCCTTTTTGCAAGGAAGATGGGGAGACTATTGACCATCTTTTTTTTTGCATTGCCATAGCTCGTGGATGATTTGGTGTTCTTTTAGTTCCTAGTGGAGTCTAAATTTGGTTATTCCTTTAACTTTTTTAGACTGGTTTGTGTAATAGAGTCGGATTATGCCATGCCACAAAATGCGACATAAGTTATCTAATAGACATGACATTATATACCAAGGATTCAATGCATACAAACTATAACTTGTGTTTCACAAGACCAAACACTTAGCATATTTGACAAATCCTATAACTAGGTCATACATATATAGCTTACATCCCTAATTTTATCATTTACAACAAAATAAGCTATTTTAAAAGAGGTTATACCTCAAAAGTACATAAACAACACCAAAAGCCAAAATAGGGGTTTATAAGTCCACACAAAAATGCCTCCATTAAAACCTTTGTAGAGAACACCAACTCCTTTAGCCTTAATCTAAAAATGATGAACAATTTAATGAGCCAATAAGCCTAACAAGTAATCTAACCATAGTTAAGGAAATAACACCAAATAAGCATAGAAACAAAACTGAATTTGGGGTATTTTTGACATCCTGGTGTTGGATTTACTTAAAAAGCTTTAAAGGATCCAAATGTTTCAAAAATCAAATATTCACTTTGTTAAACTCAAAATTGGTCATTCATATTCATAAAACATAATAGATAATAAAAACTTATTCATATGAAATTCATAGTATATAAATAACCTAGTAAGTCTAAATATCATAAAAGGTTCATATTTAATTCTTTTCTAACACAGTCCAATAAAGTTCAAACTACCAACTAATCAGAGGTTCATAAATAGGTCCCCACCTGTGCACTAGATGGGTCCAAACTCTCATAATCGTATGGGTTAAACTAACACTCATTGGTCAAATCTGAATGGACAAATCAAATATAAGCTTCATTGGTGTACAAAAGAAATAAGAATCAAAACTTTCTTAATAAAATCCATATGAATTCAAAATAGTTCAAAGCATTTCAAATCTTATAGCTGGATCTTGTTTTCATTCAAAACATTAACTTTCATTAAAAACATATCATAGAAAGCAAGAAAAGTTAAAACCTTTAGTTAACATAGCAAGAGTTTCAAATGATGATCATAAGCCATTTTAAAGAACTCTATTATTCTAAATGAACATAAGTGGACAAGAATGATACTGGAGGATTCTAAAAACTTTAAAGAACATTTTTATGTTTAATAGATAGACAAATCTAGCTAGGCACAATTTGATTCTAAGGCACGTAAAATAGACTTAAGAGTAAATCATGATTTATAAAGTTTAGAAACAAAATACTAACAAAAGAATAGCTTCAAAGTTCATGGATTCAAAGAATTGGCTCAAACTAAAAAGAAAACTGAAATCACCAAAACCTAAGAAATTAATTATAGTTAGTTGCTTACACTTAAAATCAAGTACAAAAAATACCTCAAACCTTCAAAACCTAGCTTTTAGCTCCAAAATCAACTCCAAACAATAAAAGCAATAGTAAAACACCAAAATGAATTTGGTCCTTGGAGAAAAAATTCCACATTCTAGTCCTATCAAATTAAGCTATTTAAGGTTATTTAACAACCTTTCAACTTCTTGCTAAAACATTCAGATGGCTTATAGAAAAGACAAATGGCAATAAGGAGTCAAAGCATAAAATCTGGTAGCTTTGCAAAAGGACACTAGACTATGAGGTGTTTAGAAGTAATCCTAAATTAACATTAGAGCCCAAAACTTATACTAATTAAAAGCTAGACTTCTTAGGTTTTAAGTTTACAACTAAGCACCTTAATTTCTATTAGATATAAGTTAATATATCTAAGCACCTCAATTTATATAAAATCTAAGCTGCTATAAATTCTAAGTTATCACAGATTAAAATTTTTTTGGTTAGAGATAAGGTATGGAAGGTGTTTTTTGGTGTGGCTATTTGGACTATATGGTTAGCCCAACAATTGATTTTTTTAATGGCAAATCTTTTGCCCTTGATGCTTTATTATTCCTAGTCAGTAATAGGTTCGTGTGGTGGGTTTAGGCTAAGTAGCCTTAGCAAATTTATAAATTAGAGGACTTTGTTGTTAACCCTTACCATTTAATTTTTTACTGATAGCTAAGGCTCCAAAACCGTCATTAAATTGGTTAGGTCCTAGTGTGGGATGGGTCAAATTTAATGTGGATGCATAAGTGTTAGGGAAGTTTGGTCCTACAGAAATCGATGAGGTTTTACGAAATTGTAAAGGTTATGTCTTAGGTTTATTCTTCAAATCTATTATTATTATAGATATAAATAAAGATGAGTTAAGGGGTTCATTTGAAGCTATGTTTTTTTTTGGAACAATTCCATTTACTTAATTCTAGAGTTATTTTCAAAAATAACTCAGCTACTGTGGTTTCTTGGTGCAATTTAAAGGTCAATAAGCCATGGTAGTTTATTAGATTTTTTTGTATCGATGGATAATATTAGTTGGAAATTGATGGATTTAAAAATTCTACATCGAGAAATAAGCTAATTCATTTGCAAATTCATTAACACGATAAAAGGGTGATACGTATGGAGAATTTTGTTGCACATTTTTATTATTCGTTACTTTCTTCTTTTATAGGGAGTAATAGTTAATGTATCTAGTTATGTTCATTTGTTTCAGACTTGTAATTGTTTTTGAACTTAGACTTGTAATTGTCTCATTTAATATAATACTGCTGTTAAAAAAAATTAAATTTGTCAATCAAAGAGGATAAGGTTAGTAGTCATATGACAAGAAGCATGGCCAAAGGTATGGCCTTATGAAACAAATTGACTAATTTTCACCAAACAAGCCAACCAAAAAAATAAGTTACAAATTCCACCAAGGGGGTTTCCCAGCATCTCAACCAAATTCCTTATATGGGGACGATATTTCCTTTAGGTTTTCTTGGCTTTTCAAAATGTTTCTAATTAATTTCCTTTGAAAAATAATTTGAGAGTTATAGTGTTAAAATTAAGAGTTTTGTTTAGAGAAAAGTATATTCTTCTAATTTACTTTCTAAAATCATTTTCATTTATTTTTCATTTTCATCTTCTTCATATTTTAATGGTAACTTCATGATCCTTATTTATTAAGGTGATTAAGCTTAAGCTATGGTATAATTATTCTTTAAAGGCTAAGCCTAGAGCCATGACCATTCTTTCTTTTTTATTTTTTATTTTTTGTTTGAATTTCATTAAAATCATGTTTTTAAAGATCAAATGTTCTAAATCATATTCATATGTGTTAAAATAAATTTTAGTATTAACAAATCTCATGGCTCATACATGACTAGTTTATGTTAAATCTTTTTGTACACTTGATTCATGATTTATCTTGTTTGGGAATGTTAAGATTTTGAGAATTTTTGTTGTGAGTTGAGCTTGGTAGTATCCTAGGATGATGTTGACATGCATTTATGCCCAGTTTCATGGAAAATGAAAACTTTAGAGGTTATTTTGTAAATAACCAAAACTTTAAGGGTTCAAAGTAATTTTCCTTTAATTTTTAGGCCATTTGGGTTTGTTTTGGTTCATTGTACATTATAGGGGTTGTTTTAATTTTTTTTATTTTTTACCCCCATTTAAAGGTGTCCCTTTCTTGGTCAAAACTTATAAGGTTCAAAATGTAATTTCACATTTTAAGCCATTTAGGGGGATTTCTTAGCTTAGTTAGACCCCTAAGGTCTATTATATAATTTTTCCAAAGTTTTCAAACTCATCTAGGTGTATTTACATGCCTATGCCAAATAGATAGTCGCTAGGAAATAGATTTTTATTTAATTTATAGCCATTTTGAGGTCATTTAGTAATTTTAAAAACCTTAGGGATCAAATTTTAATTTTTACAAAATTTTTTTGGTCATAAATGCTTGGCCTAATACTCTTACTACGTATTGGGGGGCCCTTTCATCCAATTTCAACATGTTTTGGTACCTTTTATGCATTTTAACCTTACAAGGACCTTTTTGTAATTTTTAAAAATTTAAGGACCTTTTGGTAAATTCTTGCATTTTAGAGCTATTTAGGTCATTTCTTACGTAAACTACCTACTTAGGGTATTTTGAACAATTTGGATTCATTTTTAGCATTTTAGGTCATTTAGAGACTAAATTACAAGTTTAAAAAGTTTAGGGAACTATTAGCAATTTTTGTTATCTAGTTTTTATTTATCTCATAAGTTGTCCAAACAGGGTAAATTAGTCATTTCATGATATTATTGAGTCTTTTAGGTTACTGACATTAATTTATGTTTAATGTATCCTTGAGAGGGCATTTTAGTGATTTTATCGTAGAATTAAGTCACTTAGAGTCACTATGATACTTTCATGTAAAAAGTGCATTTTGGAGGTATGTTAGTCAATTTATAATATTATCAAGTCCTTTAGGTTTATCAGGATACTTTCATGTAGAAGGTATACTTTAAGGGGCATTTTGATGATTTTATCGTAGAACTGAGTCTTTTAGGGTCATCGGGATACTTTCACATCAGAAACACATTTTAAGGGAAGGTTAGTTATTTCATGTTATTACTAAGTCTATTAGGGTCATCAGGATACTTTCATGTTGAAGATACACTTTAGAGGACATTTTGGTCTCTCTGACTAAGTCAGAGTCTTAGATTGAGTCTTATTAATTTATTTCTATTAAATAAAGATTTTCAAAAATTGAGACAATATCTCCAAGTTAAAGTAGACATGGAATGTCTCCCAGCATATGGGAAAGTTTTCACATATTATTTTAATAATGAAATATCCTTTTTAAAATGAGTAAATAGGGATTTTTTTCAATTTTGTAAAACAAAACTTCGAATTTCTTTGATTTTATCCTATGAGGTATGAATGGCATTTTGATTTAAAAATATAAAAACTTAATTTTCTCAAGAATGGAATAATAAATTTAGCTTAGGAAATTTTAAAATACAGGAAATACAATTAAGTATTGGATTTTGAAACCGAATAAAATAAAGTTTTAAGTTAAAATGTAATTAAAAGGTATCAATTTACAAGCGCCATGAGAAAGATCAACATTTACTCATGATTGTCGCTTACTCTCAAACCCTTTCATGCGATCTTCAATATTAATATAGACCTCGAAATTTATTTTTTAAGGATTTTGCAACTCTCAAAATACAAACTCCAGTAGGTGACTATTCTCACCTAGCTAAAATAAGATTGATGGGGACTCCAAAGTAAATGGTCATTTGGTGACAACTATTTAGGGTTAAGTGGAGTGAGCGATTTACTTTGATAACTTGGTTTCCAAACACGAACACTAAAAACAAGAAAAATAAGGGATTCACCTACTTTTAAGTTTGGTGATTTAGAATTTGAGTCCCGACCATATTGCAATAGCTTGGCGACTACATTAGGGACTAGTTAAAGAGTCAAGCCTAAATTAATCATGTATTAATTAAAAGTTTGATCAACTCGGTTTCAATCAGTATTTAGTTATAATTTTCAACTTTTTCCAAAATAAAATATTTATCTTTTTTTTTTATTTCTATGGAAATTCTAACATATATTGTATTTTTTGCTAACCCTTTTAATATATCTATTTATTTTTATATGTTTTATGAGGAGTTTTAGGATAGGATATTTTATTTATTTATTTTGAAAGCAACTCATAAAAGGTTTGTTTGTTTCCTACACACACTAAACATGTCCATATACATTAGATTCCCCTCTAGACCAATGGAAGGGGCGAGCGTTACCTTATTTTTTAAGAAATAGTGAACTAGCTTTACTTTCATGAAGTTATCCTCTACATAGGCTAGTGAAAAACCTACCGGGTTTGAGGGGCACCAACCTTCGCATAGGCTTGGAAAACACTCCCATTCTAATTGAGCCTATTCTATCGATTATACGATGGGTAAGGATAAAGGTACCTTGTTAATTCTTTCTGGATTCGAGGAATGATTCGAGAACCTATTTAGACATCATAACCTAAACTTTTCTTAATAAGCCATAGGATCCTCGCTTGGTTAGAACCACACCTGATTTTAGAGGTTACCAAACTAGGTACACATAGGAGAATGCTTCTTATCTTTTTCCTTTTATTTTATGTTCTAAGCATGTAAATCAAGCGATAGTGAATGAAGATCATCGCTTGAGGTAAGATCTTTTATTTCACATTAGAACAAATATCATTTTTATTTAAATTTTAGACAATGATGAACGAATATCATTGCTTGTAATATGATTACTTCTAAGTTAGGCGATAATGTACGAACATCATCACTAGTGATAAAGTCATTTCATTTGCCCTAATAAGCATCGTAACTCCTTAAAAAGTTCCCTTAGGGCAAACTTTATTTTTCCTGTATTAATTCTATTATTGCTTTTTTGTGTTAACTTATTTTTTTTCTTTTTTTCTTTGTATATTACTTTACACCAAACAATGATGAACAAACATTATGCTAAATAATAAAATTGATCAATTTTTTTTCCAAAGGCACTATAATGCCTTTATTTTCTTTTTGGGGTAGCATTTGGAAAAAATATCTAGAGAGGTCTGGTTCCTTCTAAGGTGGAGGTTTTTTTTTGTACCCTTCTTACACTACTACTTGCCTTTGATTGATCTACTTCAAATAAGAAATATTAAACTAGACTTAAACAATAAATGTCATTTTTACAAAGGAGATGGAGAGAATATTGACAGTCTCTTTTTGCATTGCCATAGCTTGTGGATGATTTGGTGTTATGTTGCTTCCTAGTGGAGTCCAAATTTGGTTATTTGTTTAACCTGTTTAGACTGGTTTATGTAATGGTCTTAGATTAAACCTTTTTCAATTAGAGATGAGGTGTGAAAGGTGTTATTTAGTGTGGTTGTTTGGACTATACGATTAACATATAGTGACGTGATTTTTAATGGTAAGTCTTTCACCCTTGATGCTTTATTATTCCTAACCTATAATAGGTTTGCATGGTGGTTTGGGCCAAATGGCCTTAACAAGTTAGTAAAATGGAGGACTTTGTTAATAATCCTTACCATTTTAATTTTTTATCAATAGCAGAGGTTGCAAAACTAGCATTGAATTGGTCAACTCCTAGTGTAGGATAGGTTAAATTTTATGTGGATGCATCATTGTTATTTGGTTTTGTTGGAAAAGTGGGGTTTTGCGAGAATGTAAGAGTCATGTTTTGGGTTTATTCTCTGAATCTATTAATTAAAAGGGTTTTATTTGAAGCTATGCTTTTTCTAGAACAATTCCATTTACATGATTTTAGAGTTATTTTTAACAGTGACTAAACTACTATAGTTTCTTGGTGAAATTCAAAGGTAAACAACCTGGGCTGTTTACTAGATTTTTTGTGCCGATATATAATATTAGTAGGAAATTGTTGGATTTTAAAATTCTACATCGAGGATGATCAGCTAATTCACTTGCAGATTCATTGGTGCGATAGTCTATGACGCGTATAGAGAATTTTGTTGCACATTTTTTATCGTTGTTACTTTCTTATTTTATAAAGAGTAATATTTAGTGGGCTTTTTCCTATTCTTGAATAAAATATTGCTGTTTAAAAAAATAAATTTGTCAATCAAAGGGGACAAGGTTAGTAGATCTATGACAAGAAGCATGGCCAAGGCGTGGTCTTATAGCACAAAATTAACTAATTTTCACCAAACAAGCTAAAAAAATAAAATAAATAAAAAAACCACAAATTTGGCCAAGGGATTTTTTCACCCCCTTGGCCGAATTCCTCCCCCTATAAATAGGAGAAGATATTTTCTTTAGGTTCTCTTGGCTTTTCAAATATTTCTACTTAATTTCCTTTGAAAAGAATTCAAAGTTGTAGTATTGAAATTAAGAGTTTTGTTTGGAGAAAAGTAGATTTCTTGTAGTTTTCTTCATAAAATCATTTTCATTCATTTTTCATTTTCATCTTCTAATGGTAGCTTTATGATCCTTATTTATTAAGGTGATTAACTTAAGCTATGACATAATTTAACCTTTAAAGGCCAAGCTTGGAGCCATGACCATTTTTTCCTTTGCTTTTTGTGTTGTTTCATTTAAATTTCCTTAAAATCATGTTTTCAAACATCAAGTACTTTAAATCATGTTCATATGTGTTAAAATAAATTTTAGTATTGATGGATTTCATGGCTCATGCATAACTTTTTTTTATGTTAAATCTTTTTGTACACTTAATTCATGATTTCTTGTACTTGTGAATGTTGAGATTTTGAGAATTTTCATTATCAGTTGAGCTTGATAGTACTAGGATGATGTTAACATGCATTTATGCTTAGTTTCATGAAAAAAAAAAATTTAAAGGGCTATTTTGTAAATAAACAAAACTCTAGCATTTAAAAGTAATTTTTCCTTTACTTTTTAGGCCACATTAGAGGTTGTTTGAGTTCGTGACAGTACCTATATGAGTTGTTTCATAATTTGTCCATTTTACCCCATTTAAGGGTGTTTCTTAGCTTGGTCAAAACCTATAATGGTAAAAATACAATTTTTACATTTTTAGGCCATTTAGTGGTATTTCATAGCTTGGCAAAATCCCTATGGACTATTCTATAATTTTTGCAAAATTTTCAACCTCATCTAGGGGCATTTACATGCTTAAGCTAAATAGATAGTGGCTAGGAAATATATTTTTTTTCTAAGTTTTAGGTATTTTGAGGCCATTTAGTAATTTTGGAAACCTTAGGGACCATATTGCAAGTTTTCTAAAGTTTTTCGGCAATAAGTGCTTGGCAGAATACTCTCAGTACCTATAGGGTGACTTTTCATCCAATTTTGACATGTTTTGATATCTTTTGTGCATTCTTAACCTTATAGGGACCTTTTCATAATTTTAGAGAATTTAAGAACCTTTTAGCGAAGTTTTGCATTTTAACGCTATTTAGGTAATTTCTCATGTAAACTGCCCCCTTAGGGTATTTTGAACATTTTGGATTCATTCTTAGCATTTTAGGTCATTTAAGAACTAAATTGCAAAGTTTAGAAAGTTAAGGGAACTATTAGCAATTTTGTTATCTCAGTCATATTTATCTTATTAGTTGCCCACATAGGGTAAACTGGTCATTTCATGATATTATCAAGTCCTTTAGGGGTACTAGGATACTTCCATGTTGAAGGTATACTTTAGAAAAAATTTTAGCGATTTTATCGTAGAGTTGATTCCTTTAGAATCACTAGGATATTTTCATGTCAAAGGTGCACTTTTGAGTTAGGTTAGTCATTTCATGATGTTATTAAGTCTTTTAGCGTTACCAGGATATTTTTATGTCAAAGTCATATTCTAAAGTGCATTTTAGAGATTTAACATAAAACAAGTCCTTTACGGTCACTAAGATACTTTTTATTTAAGGGTAGATTAGTCATTTCATATTACTATAGAGCCCATTATGTTCATCGACATACTTTCATGTTAAAGGTGTACTTTAGTGGACCTTTTGGTCTCTTTGACCAAGTTTGAGTCTTAGATCAAGTCTTATTACTTTATTTCTATAAAAATGAGATTTTAAAAATCGAGGCAATATCTTCGAGTTAAAATAGTATATAGAATGTTTCCTAGCATATATAAGGGGTTTCACAGATTATTTTAATAACAAAATATCTTTTAAAATGAGTAAAATCAAGATTTTTTTTTAATTTCATAAACAAGATTTTGTATTTCTTTGGTTTCATCTAGCAGGATATGAATGACATTTTGATTTAAAAATACTAAAACCAGATTTCCTCAAGAACAAAATAATAAATTTAGCTTAGGAAATTTTTGAAATACAAGAATTATAATTAAATATAAGATATTGAAACCAAATAAAATCAAGCTTTTAATCAACATATAATTAAAAGATACCGATTTATAGGCATCATGTGAGGGATTGATCTTTACTTGTGATTGTAACCGACTCTAGAACCCTTTCAAGCGATCTCCAATATTAAAGTATACCTAGACTTTGTTTTTTAGGGTTTTATAACCCTCAAAATATGAACTCCGATAGGCGACCAATCTCATCTAACCAAAATAAGAATGATGGTAACTCCAATTAAATGATTGTTTCATGATGACTATTTAAGGTTAATTTGGGTAAGTGATTCACTTCGACGACTTGGCCTGTGAACACATATGAGAAAAATAGAGAAACGAGAGATTCACATAGTTTTTAAGCCTGACGATTTAGGATCTGCATCCGAGCATATTGCAATTTCGAGTTGTTGACTTTTTTGTCAAAATCAGGTTAGGTTGGGATTGGATTCGAATGAGTTAGTTAAATATTTCTAATTTAGATCAGACTTGATAGGTCTATATAAAGCTATTTGGTTGTACATTTTCTATTTTATATTTTCACTATTTTTATTTCTTCAAATGTTATTATATAAATAAAACAAACTAATAATGAAAAATAAAATCATATTTGTTATAAATGAATAATAACACAAAGATGTCAACTCTACCATATAGTTCCCATATAAAGATACAACAATAGTTCTTTTCCGCATTCATGAAAGTTCATTTCTTAAATATTACTTACTTTTTGTATGTAATTATTTTTTGTTGTTGGCTTTTGAACGCAAAAATTATATAAATTGTAAAACTATAATAGAAAAAAAAAAGAAAAAAAAAACAAAGGAATCATGCTTACTTCATTATCTCCCTTGGGTTGCTTTCCGAATTATAAGAACCATCTAAATTTTCTCTATGTATCACTAACCAGCAGCAAATGTATTTGGATATTTAAAAATGAAGAGTTAAAGCCACCAAAGACAAAAATATGGATCCAACTGATTTGATTTGATCTTTATTTACGACTTTTAACCCTCTCTTGCAATTTAGTCCCTCACTAGGCAAACCTGAGTTAATCTGGTGGCCAAAGTTCATTGGACTAAACCTAGTTATGGTTCTGTACTACATCCCAAAAGTCATCAGGTTTCTAGCTAGAAATTCAAGTCATCACCTGAGTTGATTTGACTAATTTAGTTAGGCGAAAAATATTCAAAGAGTTTGTGGATATAATCATATGTAAGACTTTTGTGCTGTGACAATAACGGTTAGGTCCCAAGTTCCTGTACAGTTTTTTTTTTTCAGATATTATACAGAAAGCATTAAGATGCATGCATTTTGACCCATATATATTATATTATAAATATATATGTAAAGGACAGTTAGGTCCCAGGTTCCTGTACATTTTAGTTTTTCAGACATGTATGTATTTTGACACATACACACACACATATATATATATATATATATAGAGAGAGAGAGAGAGAGAGAGAGAGAGAGATTTGAAACGAATGTTTGTTTCGTATAGAGAGTTGAAAAATGTTATCAAGTAACAGGTGATATCAGCTTGGAAATACTAAGATTAAAACTATATATGTTTTCTTTGAAATACCATGAACTGTTTTTTAGGGTTTATTTATGGTTTAGAGAAGGTGCAAAGTCCTTCCATTGCATGAATAAATAGTGAAAGCGGGCAAATTCTGGAATTTGAGTTCAAAGCGAGAAACGAAGGTAGGTTGGGGTGTGAGAGGACATTGAGGCGATTAATAAGCCTGAAAATAAGTGTCAAACAAGAAGGGATGGTGCCATTTTCCTTAAAATCTAAGCAAATTTATCCCTAGTTTAGTCCTCTCCATGTCACCACCCACTTTTATATAACATTTCTCATAAAATTATAGCCAAGAAAAACCTCCCTCTCAAATTTTCTAAGAAAATTAACTTACATTTCTTTAAAGTTTAATTGGCGTTATTTTTATTATGAAATTACAAGTGCAAGCAAAAAATTAATGAATCAAATCAAATAAATAAACCAATTGATCAACCGCTACAAATTCAATATAAAGTTTTTTCTGCTATAAAATAGGTCTCAAATTGAAAATAGGAAAATCGATTGTAGATGTTGTAATTCAAGTTTCAAATTTTGTAAATGTCATATTTTAAAAATAACTATATGAATTAACCAAGTTAAGTTTTAAGTTCAATTTAATATAAAGTTAGATATACATAACGTAAATTAAAATATAAATAGAATCTGTAACAAACAACTTTCCAACATGTTAAACTTCCTATTTGAAATCATATAATTTGTTACATATTTACATTTGGATATAAAATAAAAGAAGTTACTAATAAAAGAATATAATGTCTTAATGATAAATTCTAAAGTAAAACCAAATTGACAAACTACACCCCTTAATTTATATATAGTATTGACTATTGAGGTTAAAAACACATTCTATAGAATTCTTGAGTTCTAATGCTTTGCATTTCTGAAAATAGTAGGTGGATCTTTCAAGATATGAGCATGTGATCAAACACCTCATCAAAAACTGTTTTGTTATAAAAGATTCTATAATATTCTTGAGGTTGTCCAAGCTTTTTCTTAAAATATCAATCACAGCTTAGTGTAATTTTGAAAAATAAGTTTCGGTATTCATGAGTTGGGCCGAACCAAAGTTTGAATTTTTTTTAAATTTTTTATTTAAACTCGAATTTAAACCGATTTGACCTGTTATCTTAAATTACTGTAAAAAAATTAATTCCATTTAGAATTATCCCAAAATTTCTTTCTGTGTCATGTTGGGTAGTAAATTAATGACCCTAAGAAACTGATTCAATTTAAGTTACTTACTGGAATAATCAAGACTGACTCCTAACTTTTGCCACATTGCAAATGATCCCAATAAGAAAAAGTGGTCTTCACTAATTTGAGTCCTATATAATAATAAAGAGAACCTTTTTTTTTTTTCACAAAAGGCATCAAATTTGAGGAAAAATTGGGGAATGTGGATTTTTTATTATTTTTTAAAATATGTAAATAAAATTTATTTTGGTAAACTTATATATGATCGTTAAGGGTTCAAATTAGCCTTAATTAAACACCCTCAACTTTTTTAACACACACACACACACATATATATATATATATGAGAAAAATTTTGGGTTTGAACTAGACCAAAGAAAATAATTCTTTTCCTTATCAAAACCCCAGCCTTTCTTTCTTGAAATTCGAATACAATTATATAAGTCTTCTTCTAGTCCTTTAGGAAGTCCACCGAGCTAGGAGTTGGGGATTAAACACCCCTATTTTGATAAAATTTCAACACAAAATATCAATGTATATAATTATGTATTTAAATTATATAGATTTGGATTCCCACCGACCTTCCTTTGCCTTGGCTTAATTAAAATCAAGTGATCATAGTGTGACTCTACTAAACAACATATGCAAGTTATCATTGTTGTTATATAGAAAATTGAACCTCTAGTCAACAAAATGTGTTATGGTTAAATTATTTAGGGGAATGTGAGAAGAAAAAAAAAAAAAAAGCTTCATGTGCATGTATGATAAAATAGCTATTAGCTTAGTTGAATTGATTTCAACATCTTCATAATGAGGCTGATCTCATTGTCAACAGGTCTAAATATGAAGTCTCTTTGGCCATCTTGAAATAACAAATTGCGGGTAGTACACGGCAATCCTGACAATAATTATATTCCATTCTCGGGAACTAATAGATCCAAAGATTTAGTGATGGGTTCTTGATTTTAACAAGAAACTAACATGCCTGCCGTAAGAGACCACATTCCTATATCATCACAATATATCTATCTATCTATCTATCTATTTATCTATCTATCTATATATAGGACTTCATGACCTAACCTTTGATATTGCTTGTTTTCAAATTTAGCAGCCAGAAAAAAAACTGTGACGTAGCATGTTTTAGTTGCAATACTGTTAACAGAAACATGCAAAAGGGTTTTCATATTGTATTTAAAAAAACCACCGAAATGCATGATCCTTATTTAATTAGGTTCGGTTGAAATTTTTATCTCATGACTAGATTTTGATAGTCGTGTAGTTTATTGATCGAGAACTGACTTTTAGTGTTAATATAGCATGACTCATTTTTTAACATTCTCTAATATATATATATATATATATATATATTATATTATATAATCTATTCCGCTTAAATTATAAAAATTTTCAAGAAGCAATTGTAGCTAACCCACCAAAAATATAAACCAAATCTCTATTAGAAATCAGTTCAAGTTCCCTATAGCTGTTACACGTTGTTAAAAGTGGCATTCTTCACTTCAAAAGCATATATGCAAACCAGTACTTTGCAAGGGTGATGTCCAAACTTCACGTGTCAAAAAATTTATGCTTAAAAAAAGATGCTTTTAGTTATATTAGTTCAAAAAAGAGAGAGCTGAATTTCGGGTGAAAAAACAAAGCCATATTATTTAAAAGCTTAAACTTTAATCTAATTAGTTAACACAATTATTTTTTTTAAAAAAGAATTTAGTTGTAATAGTTCTCAAAAGAACTAAATATCTCCAACGAAAAAAACAAAAAGCACTTAATTAAAAATTTAAAATAATTTAATTTAATTAATTCATACAATTATTTTTTAAAAAATAAAAAATAAAATTAGAGTAGCTTTTATATTCTCAAACTTCCACATCTTTCATATACAAGAAACCACATGGTTAAGCCAAGCCCATTTGAATAATTAGATTCTCCAAAAGTCAACACATTTGAGAGTCACACGTGAGCAAGCAGTGATAGATCTGGCATTCATACTACAAATAACAACATATATATCACATCTTCAATTTCTCCATCTCCGTTCTCTCTCAAAGCACTGCTCTTCCTTCTTCTTCTTTTTTTTGGTTAGCAAATTATAAATCCAAGAATCCCCTTTAACAAGGCCGAATTTAGCTTCTTTTTGTATATTCTCAAACTTATATATTATTACATCTTTTTAGTTTTGATTATATATATAAAAAAGTGGAACATACCTTTCGCTTGTATATCTTGCCTTTTAAGCACTCTTTTCCCCTTCTCTCATTCTCTTTTTCTTCCTTCTCTTCTATTCATTATCTCTCTCTTTCTTTCAGACTCAGAAAATTGTTCTCCCTGAGAACATGCCAGCTGAAAGTCCAGAGAAAGGTAAGAAGTAAAAAAATCTAATCTTTTTATAATCATTTTTATTAGAGCTTAATCCTATTTTCCTTGTATTTGTTGGAACCATACAGATATATAATTTCTTCATTTTCTTCCTTAACTTTTCAATCTAATTTTTCGTAATATATATTTTTAAATAAAATTAGAGGCATCTTTAAGTTTTGCATGATCTTAATTTTCTTTCTGGATGATCTTCTTTAAGATGACTACGGTTTAGAGGTCTAATAGCCTTTTATAGCAAGAGTAATTTATATAAATCAAATTAATTTATTGGTACATATATATATGGTGATTACTCACTTTTTTTTTTTGGTTTTATGATGCAATATATTTAGGGAGAGATTTGATGAGATAGGCAAAAAGATCAAGAGAGAAGCAGATGTTTCATGATTTATCTCGTCATCAGATGGGATTGGGAAGAAGACACATATTGGGTCCTCCTGGAACCCTAAATACCATTACACCTTGTGCTGCCTGCAAACTCTTGAGGCGTAGGTGTGCTGAAGAGTGCCCTTTTTCTCCATATTTCTCCCCTCATGAACCCCAGAAGTTTGCTTCTGTTCACAAAGTCTTTGGTGCTAGTAATGTCTCAAAGATGCTAATGGTAATTAAAACCTAGCTAATTCCTCCGAATATTTTCGACTTTTATTAGTTTTTTTTTTTTTTTATCTCTATATCGTCAAAGAGTCTGATCATTTTTTACTGGGCAATCTGCATTCATGAAAATTTATTTTATTTTAACCTGTTTGTTCTAATTAATGATGCCTCTTATGGTGTAATTCAGGAAGTACCGGTGAGCCAAAGAGCTGACGCTGCGAGTAGTCTTGTTTACGAGGCAAACGTTAGGCTAAGAGATCCTGTTTACGGGTGCATGGGTGCAATCTCAGCTTTGCAACAGCAAGTTCAATCTTTACAAGCTGAAATAAATGCTGTAAGGGCTGAGATAATAAAATACAAGTGTAGGGAAGCTAACCTTATACCCTCTTCCCAAGTAGCCTTACTCTCTTCCGGGGCTGTTTCAGTTGCTGCACCACCGCCACCACATCCTCCTTCTTCCATGTATACCCAACCTACAACATCTGCAGACTATGGCACTATTTCAAATGAAAATGTTTCCTACTTTGGATAACAAGTATTACCTAGACAACGTGAAATTAAAATATCCCATTCATTTTTCTTTGTTATGAAGCAAATTAAATAAAATGATGAGTATTGTTCTTTCATTGCTTTGTCTTATTCAGTCACACTCAAATATTACTGTCTAGCTTGCTTCACCAATTGAAGTCCATGTTTGCCTTTACCTATAATTGTTGGTTGGTGTGTTTCTTTCTTCTACATTTGTCTCTTTATCATATATATTGAATTTCTTGTTTTCCACTTTCTTTACAGTTTTCTTTAATGAATAATATGGTCAGTACCATACGGAGAATGGAGAATTACTCCATAGCCACAAGAATTTAAATGCTATGATATCAACTTGTGATGTTGTGAAGCTTCCCTTCCTTTTTTCCTCTTTCTTTTCGTTTTTTTTTTTCTTGTTTTGTTTAACTTCTTCGGGTTAGGGGATTGGAACCAACTCTTGGTATAACAGGATATATGCATCAACCGTTAAACTAAATGTGTAGGCTTTGTTGTGCTTCTGTTTTCAATTTTTTCTTTCGTGAACAAATATTATAGTGAAATGAGATATCCTAGTACCGTAGAAGTAAACTAATTAAGTGACATTGAACCTTAAAATTTAATTTAATTAATTAATATAATCATAATTAAAAAATAATATTCGCTGATCTCCATTGAGCCCTTTCCTTATTTAATAGCTGCGACCTCCATTGAAATTTGTGATGTAAAATCGGCAGATCCTAGTTGAACTTTTGATTGCGTGCGTAGGAGAAAGAACAAATCTGAACTTATTTCACGTGTAGGACAGAATATGATCACATGCTATTCTGTGCCATTGAAGGATCCAATGTTGGTAGAAAGTTTGAAGACCAAAGGTATTTATGGGATCATCCAATGCCACGAAGGTTAGAAACTTCTAAGAAATTTAAATTTTTGCATATATAAAAGATATACTTACATTAATATAAGATTAATTAATTTTATATATTTTTATAATTTTTGTACGATTAATATTTTAACAAATCGATCATTGGATTTTGTAATATAATTATACTCATCGTGTATATAAAGTTTTTAATCGATAATATTTTTATAATATCAATCGAAAATATTATCTTTGCAATATATATTTAGAGGTTGAAAGTTTTTATATCGAATAAATAGTTAAATATTTATAATTTACTTAACATTCGGCATACATTATCTACAAAAATAGAACATGAAAACCAACGGCCAGTTTAGTAAAATATTAATCGCATAAAAAATTATGAAAGTTTGCAAACTAATTTAGTTTATACTAATGTAAGTGTATATATATATATATATATATATATATCTCATACATCGATGATAGAAAAAAAAAACTCTAGAAAATAAGATTTATTGGGTAACATATGTCCTATTTATTTATTACTTTAAATATATTCTACAAAACTTTTGTCACCTGATGAACCTGCTTATGAAGTTTTTCTTTCCACAATTGGTGTATAGGATAACTATAAAATATATATCCTGTAAAATATATGTATATATATATGATTATTTCATACATTGCCATTGGAATATGAAAACTCAACAAGCAAGGCAAATGGAATGACACTTGTCTTTTTAGGTATATTTTAAAAAATAAATAGGATATGTGTTATCTTATTAATTCTGCTTGTGAAGTTTTTACCCTCCACTAATCGTATAATGATCTTGTGAATTACTAAGTAGATTAATCTCTTAATAAAAATTTGACATTTAAATATAAAAACTAAAATTAATTATTAATTTTTTCCTAGGTGAGTTAAGTACGAATTCTAAATCGACTTGTTAAATTTAAAAATAAAATAAAAAACTATAAAAACTAGCTAAAAATAATCAACAAAATAATTTTTCTCAAACGAGGCAGTACAAATTTTCAAATTGATCTATGAGTTTTCATGCAAATCAACCCCTTTAAAATGAAATAAAATAATAAACCGAGAATCTAAATTAAAAAAAAAATCCTAAAGAGTTGCTACTCACCACATGTCAGGCATAGAGGCTTTTAGTGTGGCCTTAAGCAACCTCCTCAAGCGATTTTTTAACCATGTATTATAGATTCTTAGAATCTTTGCTAGATGATGGGTTTAATAATTTTAAAAATTTTCTAGAATACTACCATACAAAATGATATATGGAAATTTTATTGTAGATAATGTTAGAAATATTTTCAAAATGAATGAAATGAATAAAGAATTAATTAATTGAATAATCAACTACTGAGAAATTAGTACAAATGCAGTTGTACAATAGCTTCAGTTATGCTTCAAACCAAGGAAATTGAATTTAAAGATCCATTGGAGAGGCTTCACTTATGATAAGATTCAAATGCCACTCATGGGATTCACATCTTATAAGTTTTAGAATGAAAAACAGGCTTCTAATATAAATTACAAAGAAGGATTCATATACCCATGAATAAAGGTTCGAATACCAGGTTTAGGAATGGGTTTGGTTAAAATATATTCTCCCAAGATATTCAACAATCCCCTATCTCAAAATTAGGTTAAAACTCTCTTAAAAGCTTTCAGGCTATCATATCTTTGTATACTAGCTTAATCCTACTTTTAGTTAGATTTAGAATAGAATAGTTTTGACCTAGTTAAAACCTCAAACAAATCAGGTTGAACTTATTTTCCTTATTTTAGGGTTATTAAATGGTCAACTAACCTTCCACCCATCTTGGCCAAATTTCCCTAAATAATTGGGCTAAAGGAATTGGCCCATCAAGCTTGGACCAGTTTAAGGTTTGGTGCAATATAGGGTAACTAGGCCTGACTTGTATTGTCATGAATTTAATCTAATTAATTCAAATTCAATTAAGTGCTTTTTCAAATTATCTTTTATTTAATTAAATCAAACATAAATAAATATTGGATTTAATCTAACAGATCTACCTTATTGTTGTGACCCATTAGGTTTTGAACATGTTGGCGATGAACATAAATAATCTTGTTAATCATGTTCATAGATCAAGAGTGGGATCTAGCAACCCATCATAGTCACCTAAATGTTGAAGAGTCATTGTGATCTTATAAAAACCTTTCTATCGGCAACGTGCCCCCGTGGATATCCTCATAAAGCGAGAAAGCACATGTGACTTAAAAATATTTTTTTATTGACAAAGAAATGCCCTCCTAAGAGAAACTCTTCCATTTTGAAGTTATGGGAGTAAGAAAGTACAAATTCTCAACTTTTGATCATGAAGGGAGACTGTTGGACAAAGCGCTCATGCAACTAATCTTAAATAGCCACCACGAAGTGGCTGAAGACTTAGAGTCACCACCAATCATTTAGATTAGGTGTGATCGGATGCCTATTAAAATAATATTTGAGTTACAAAACTCAAAACATCGATTTCAAGGTCTACGAGGTCCAAAAATTCAATGGATAGGTTTGGGAGTTGGTTATGCATAGAGATGTATGAACCTTCCACGACGCTCGTAATCTGTACCTTCTAGCCATGTTTCAACTCGATTTTGGTTTCCTAGATTTTGGTTTATTAGCATTTTGATATAATCCCTTTTTATGCATGAATTTGTATGAAAAAGTAAATTCAGGTTTTAAGAAAAATTTTAATCCCTTGTGCATCCAGCGAGGTGGGAAACATAGAGATTTTTGAAAAAAAATGAGCATCGAATTTAATTTTGAAAACAAGATACTTCGTATCTAGCTTTAAAGGGATACTAAAATGAAGCATTGCCTTTATGATTTTTGAAAATGATCAAAAAAATATGAATGTAGGGTAAACATCACAAGAGGAATTATGTTAGTAAGACAAAAAAATTTATATTGCATAAAATAAATCACACAAAAGAGGAGAAAAGGGAAAAGACAATTGGAATGTGTCTCATTAATATAATCAATTATCTAGAAAAAACCAAATTGACAATTTTGAGATGCATTTGGATCCATTAGTTGCATGAGGCGTGAAAACTGGGTTTGAATTTGAAAAAGTTCGGAGCAAATCTAAAAGAGAAAAAAATTAACTTTTGATAATTAAAAAAAAGCAAAATTGAGAATTTTAAGTTGACGAAAATCAACTACTTTTTTTAAAAAAAATGACATTTTTTAGGTTTCTTGACAAAAATGACAATTTTTAATTTTTAAAAAAATGGAATTTGATAAAAATAAAACTGACAAAATTTTGAAAAAAAAAATGTTCATGCTTTGATCTAAGCCTAGGGTAGGGTGACATTTATTCTTGACTCAAAGTGTTGCTCAAGGTTATTTAGAGGCATCTGAATGCCTTGAAGCAGGAATTTTGGAAAATTGGTGAATTTTGGCAAATGCTGAAATAAGGAACAGCATCATGCTATCATTGTTTCTGATTATATTCTAGATTGATCCTAAGGTTTTGAGGGTTAATTGAGGTACCAGTGGAAAGTGACTCGATAAGAGTTAATATAAAAATATTCTAAAAGTCCTCAAATATCAATTTCTAGAAGAAAATAATTTTTGAAGTTGGCTCTAATGAGATGTTGACAGCACATGCCAAGGAATAGGTGCGTGGACTTTGAAAAATCATACCCAACTTATTCAAAATTGTTAAATCGCAAATGATACATTTATGAAAATGAATTTCATGACATTTTTAGGAAAAATATTTTAAAAATTTATAAAAATCATCTAATATGCTGAATCGACCCAAACAGAATGTAGATCAATGATTTCAGGGGTTTTAGATAGCATTAGTTCAAAAAAGCATAACTCCTTCATTTGAAATGATCTGAGGGCAAATGAGACACAAGTGGATAGGTAATTTGATGCCCTTTTAGGGTAAAATATCAAAAAATTCATGAAATATTGTTTAGGTTTGAAAATGATTTTTCAAGTCATAACTATACTGCTGCAAGGACAAAACACAAAAGTTTTTTGGTTTTTCAAGCTTTCTAGAGCTAGACTCAGGTTTTGGACATTCGAATGTTCCTAAAAACAAAGGGTCAATGAAAATGGCTTCACAAGCTCATTTATGCAATTCGGAGTAATTTAGAACAGTGGAACAGCCCATTAACATGTCATAAGCAAAGACTTTAAACAAAAGATCAAGGCACAAACAACTTTTAACAATTAAAAAGGACTTTTTTTTAAACAAAACATTTAGCCTAAAAAAAAACCTTGAATCCAAACACATAAAGCTTTATTTTTCCCCATATTAGAAGACCAATGAATAGAAAACTTTTAAGTCCATGTTAATCTCCATTTATTAAAGTTAACATAGCCTTAACTTGGGGGGTTTTTGGAAAATAAATTTTTGACAAGTAATGAACAAGCATTTTGACAAGCATGTAATGAGATAAACATGATATTCATGATAATAAACATGAGAAGCACATTCAAATAAGCAAAGACAACATATAGACATGGAAAATGATGACGACATGTGAAGATGAGTATAAAAATGCATGAATATGTTAGCTTAACAGATGACATCAAGAAATATGCCATGGAAATGATATAAACATACTTAAACAAAGAATAAAACTTGTTGGAATTTCATGACAGCATCAAAATACATTTTCAAGATGAACTAGGAATGAGGAAACATGATGGAGGATTCAATAAAACATGAAAAAAATCCTAAATCTACCAAATCCAGTGCCATAATATGCATGAAAATCCTAAGACAAGGTCATGGTCAGCATGTTAAAGCTTATTAAAATGATGGAAATGCGAAAACAAGTAGATAGAGGTAGAAAGGACAAGGAATATACCCCAAAAGCTTTGAGAATCTTGTTCAACAAAGAAAACCTTGCATTCATAGCTCATTTTTTTTCCTTTATTTGCTATAATTTAATAAGGAAAGGTGGCTAAGAATAAGTTTGAGGGTTGTTATATCAATGGAAAAAGTTTTTTGAAGAGAGATTATAGTTATGAAGGTTTTTTGGAGGCGCTAGCCATAGGAATGAAAATTTTTTAAGTATGGTGGCTGATGTAAATATGTGTAAAGGTGTGTGTAAATTTTTCAAAAGTTTGTTGAGAATGTTATGTTATAAGGCCATATGAATAGTAAAAAAATGAAAAAAAGTAGAAGTGTATTAGGGTTTTAATGCATTATCTCAAATGTAGACAAGGTATTATGCTCAGCTGCCATTCAAATTCATTAGCTTGCTCAGCAAAAATAGTGGATCAAAGCCACTTTATGAAGCTAAGCCATGAAAAAGTCCAAGGTACCCTCTAACAAATTGAATTAAGTCATGAATATGTCCCTCATTCGATTTGGGCCTCGAAAACTATGATTAATCCAATCACAAGTCCAATACTAAGGCCTTGTATGAATTTGGATTTTTTTGTGCTAAAGTCATAACCAAATTCATTTTTTAATGTCATGGTGCAAAAGGGTAAAAATGACATAAATTAGGCAAAATATACAAGATGTATCAATACATTTCATATTGTATCGATACATCTGGGCAAAAACCCAGAATGTATCGATACAATGAAGATTGTATCAATATATTTCTAGAATGTATTGATACAATCACTTGTGTATCGATACATTTTGGCCAAAATTCAAATTTTAGCTATGACATAACCTTATATGGCATGGAAGCTTTTTATCGATATTTAAAGGACAAGTATCGATTCATACTCATAGAAATGTGAATTTCGCATACCTTTGGCTTTCTAAACACTTCACTTTGGCTAAGAATGAAGAATGGTTAATTAGCGCTTGCTCAAAGGACCTTGATAACACCTCGAATAGTAACCTTTGATGCCCTTGTTTACATTTTCTTATATAGTTCTTAAGCATTTCAGACCCTTCCTAAAAAAAAAAACTATGCCTAACATCATGTCACTTAATAGTGCCTGGCGACATGACACCCAATAATCATCCTTACTTTTTTTATTTTTATTATTTTATTTTATTACCTTTCAATTAAGTCCTGAGATGCCAAAAATTGGCTCAGACAAAATAGGGTGTCTATATTTTTAGTAACCAGCCTATCAATGTAGTATGGTTCTTTCATAAATATCTAAGATTAAAGATGAGCATGGTGAAGTGCTTACCATACCTTTGTCCGTATTAGTTCTTACAACTCATGGTTAAATGATCATGGATTTATAAGGAACTATTTTTCATAATATGCTATGCTTTGGCTAGAGACTTTAATGTAATTAATCATAGTCAAAACTATTCGAGATATGTTTCTAATTTCACTTGGAATGGTGAATCCTTTTTGTATCACTTATTCATCTTCAGTATGTTTCATATCATACCTAAAACCACCCTTAGTTTTGCATCCATCCTTTGTGGACCCATTTATGATAATCTCTAAATACGATACTCTACGTATAAGATGATCCAGTATCATAAGTCTATGGATAATACACATGATTGGCACCATGAGAACATCTTCCATTGACACTTGGGTGACTTACACCAAATAGAGTTTACATTCGAGCCATGTTTAGTGAACTAGTTTCCACAAAACAAGCACTTACATGCTATCCCCAAGTATCTCATATGCTTTAACTTCTATGAGATCGGAGAGCTACATGCATCCTATGCATAGAGGCTTAGCATATACTATTCTTTATATTTTTTAATGGCTCTGATGCATAAGGATCTCTTTGGCTTAACTTATTACTATCTTTACAAGGCCATTGAGTTTCAAAGGTGTTGACGTTCCATGTGCCCGGTCTTTATGAACTTTAAACAATCCGAAGGGCCAAAGCACGCTCGACTTAAAAATATTTTGATGTTTGACATGAAGAAGTAAAAGATCATCAGGCGAATAGCTCATTCGACTAGTCTTGGATGGCCACCATGAAGTGGCCATAAACTTGGCGTCACCACCGATCATTTTAAGTTAGGCATGATCAGATACCTATTGAAAATAATACCAGAGATTCATTGTTTTGGGTTCAGGAGTTGGTTACATGTGGAGAAAGATTAGCACCCCCACAATGCTCAAAAATCGGTACCATCTAACTATATCTTACTTGAATCTCAGTTTCTTCGGTTCCATTTTTATCATTACTTAAATATAATTCCCTCTAATGCATGAAATTTTGTAAAAATACAAGTTCAGGTTTTAATGAAAATTTTATCACCTATGCACCTCGGAGAGGTGAGAAACATAGGGATTTCTTATGAAAATGATCTTCGAATGGGTTTAAAAAAAATCAAATATTTTATGTTTGGCACTAGAGAGATATGACACGAGATATTGTTTTATGATTATGAAAATGATTATTAAAGCATAAATGCTCGATGTCCCTACAAGAGGAAACGTGTTAGTAAGATAGGAAAGAAAATAATAAATAAATCCATACAAAAATAAACACACAAAATACATAAACAAGAGGGATGATAGAGATATATCTCATAGTTGTCTTCGATTATTTATGAATAACTGAGACGACAACATTGAGACTTAGTCGAATTCGATGGAAATTTAAGGAGAAAAAGGTTTCGATGACTCGAGCGGGAGAAAAACTTGGATTTTAGAAGGAATATGAAGAGTGGGGTTGGAGTATCCCCTCAGAAGAGTGGGGTTAGAGTATCCCAAAAAAAGAAGTTTGATATTGGATTTGAGGTAAAAACGGGGTTGGAGTATCTTCTCAGAGTAGTGGGGTTAGAGTATCCCCGAAAATGAAAATTTGATGTCATTTTAAGGTAAAAGCGGGGTTGGAGTATCCCCTCAGAGTAATGGGGTTGGAGTATCCCCGAAAATGGAAATTTTTGATGTCATTAGAAAAAGGTCATTTTTTTGGATAGAGGGAGCTTTGAAAATCGGGAGCCAAAGGTTTGGCTAAAATGTTTCTCTTTTGTTTAGCCTTGGTCCGAGTCTAAGGGGGGGTTTAGGTAATGGGAATGAGTCGAGTAGATCATAAGGCGTTTAAACGTTTCAATAAGAGCGTTTCAGAAATTGGGTCAGAAACAGAGGACAACGTTGCATCATTTCTCTTTCTGAATTTATTTCAAGCTTATTCGGAGTCTTGGGGAGTAAACGAGGTACCATTGGAAAGGTAACTCGATGAGGATTAATGTAAAAATGTTCCAAAAATCCTAGAAAATCACTTTCTAGGCTTAACACTCATGTACAAGGTAAAAGTATGATGGACTTTGAAAAATCATTTCGTATTCATCCGGAATTGTTAAAATGCGAATAATACCTTTCCAAAAAGGGAATTTCATGAATTCTATAGGAAAAAATATTCAAAGGATTCAAAATGTTGGTTGTTGGGCCGAAACAGCCTGAACAATAGATTGCTCGCTGGATCTAGGGGTTTCGAATAGTAAAGATTTGAAAAATCGTAACTATTTCATCCGAGATGATCTTTGTAAAGGTAATTCAAAATTCTTCAAGGGAAAAATACTAATACATTCTGAATAAATCATGTTTTATTTTTAAATAATTTTTCAAAACCAGACCATTGTGCTACCAGAACAAAATAGGAGAGTTGTTCGGTATTTTTGGTTTTTCATTGGGTTGAGCTCAGGCCATGGACGTTCAAACATCTGTAACCAAGATGAGGGGTTGACATGGGCATCACGAGTTCATTCCACAGTCCCGGAGTAGTTTGGGACGATAGAACAACCCATTAACCATGCCATCATGAAGGTGTTTGGCTAAGGACCAAGGATTCACATTTTCAACTAAAAGATTTCATTTCATTTTTGAAAACCAACATTCTTACACTCATTCTTCCATGAATCCAAAACTAAATGCTTGCTTAACCCCTAAGATTCGAAAACCAACTTCATAAAAATCTTCAGCCCATGTTATTCTCCATGTATGGAAGATAGCATGTGCTTAACTGGGGTGGGTACTCTTTGAAATCAAGTTTTCTAGCGTTCAAACAAACATCTCAACACAAACAAAGTGCCACAAACATAGAACATGGAGAACATGTATGCACAAAAAAGAATGCATAAAGATGATAGATAGAGCATGAACATACTTAGGATGAACATGTTTAAAAAGAGTTTGCTAAAAAAGGCATTCTTTTTTCATGGAGCCTGTCAAGCTTCTACGAAATGCATGAGCACACTTATGTCATGTTAAGATGCATATTTTAAACATGAGATGTAGATGTGAATGTGGAAGGAACATGGCAAGGTCACATGGACAGAGGCTATTATGTTGATGAAAATGCAAAGGAACATGCTTAGTTGACCAAATAGCATGTAGACACCAAGAAAAACATCGAGATCCTAAACTACCACAACCAAAGCCAAAAAATGCATGGGAGTCTAGGGTGGCCATAAAAGCATAAAAAGGGTTTACTAAGATGATGTTAATGACAAAATAGAAAATATAAAGATCGAGGTAGAGGGGATATACCATAAAGCTTGAACTTCTTTTTTTTTTCAAAGCAGTGGCTGTAGGCTCAATTTATTCCTTCTCCTTGTTATTATTTAGCAAGAAAATGATGAAAAGAAGTAGCCTCTTAGTGGTATGGTTGATGGTGAGGCTTTTTAAGGATCAAAATGTATGAAAAGTTGGGTTCTTGAAGGTTTTCTAGTGGTGGTTTGGGGTAGCTAGGGGAATGGAGTATGGAGGTCAATGAAATAGTATTTTTGGAAATGTTTTTGGGGCTAAAAATGGTTGGAGAGTTTTTAGGAATGGCTTTGGGATTTTTGGGTGGGAGGTTTTTTTTAATAGTTGGGAGAGTTTTTTTCTCTCCAAGGTAGCTAGTTTTTTTTTTTTTTTTAAGGTAGCTTCCTCTGAGATCTTGTTCTTTTGGTTCAACCCTTCCTTTTTAGAAGACAATGCAAAGGGCCTCATTAATTTTTCTTCTGTAGCAAGGCATATCTTAAGCTGCCATGTTCAGTTAACTTCCTTCTTATTGGTTCTGCCATGCTGATCAAGGGGGCAAAAAAGCTGTGAAAGCTTGCAAGTTGGAGATATGCCTGCCACCCTCTTACACCCATAATTTTATGAAAATGACCTTTGTCATTAATTTTTTGGACTCTAAAAATTTGTTAGAATCCATTAAAGAACCCATAGTTAAGGTTTGCAATGTTATATGATAGTTCTTTGGTGCAAAAACATGTTTAAATCAGATTTTGAATGGGTAATGTGAAATCTGAAAGGTGGCTCAAAGTAGCCAAAATGGCTTGCATGTATCTATACATATCACTCTGTATTGATATTAAGGCAAATTTTATGCATGAGTATCAATACAGGGATACTTGTATCGATACTAAGAGCATAAATTATTTTCAGTCTTGAGACTTTAAGATCGGTATCGATACTTCATGGACTTGTATCGATAATTATGCTTGTGTATTGATACATTTTGCCAAAAATCATAATTTTAGCTACTGCCAAGACTTTTATTGATACAATCATGCTAGGTATTGATACCACACCTTAGGTATCGATACCAAACCCTCATGTATCAATGCTACACATGGAAATTCAAAATTTTGGTAACATGAAAGCCCCGTGATAGTGTTTAACCGCCCATATAACCCGTACATACCTTAGGTTCCTCGAGTTGTCTTATCTTGGTCATAAAAAAAGGAAAATTGCCCCATTTTTTAATTTTTCTTTAAAGCATTCCATAGGCATGTTAGGCCTTCCCCAAAAGAACTTTATCGCCCCCAGCTTTATTTTTATTTTTTTTATTTTGTCACCTTTTAGCTAACTCCTAAAATACCAAAAATTGGTCCGAACAAAATGAGGTGTCTACAAAGTCTTCATCCAATCAGTGTTTGCATAAGTGTCAATCACACCACTAACATAAAGAAAAACCTATGTCGTTAAAGCTTAGTAACATATTGTATCCCATGACCCAGTTTGATTAGTTCGAAGGCATACATGAATAAAGAAAAGTTGGTTATAAAAATAGCATAGCTCTTAATTAAATCTCTATAAATAGATCTCAAAATTTATCAACAAGACTAATGGAATGAATATAGATGAAATAATATAGCATGGTTCTTCCTTCCTTAACCGTTCTTAATTAAAATAAGTCTCTTTTTCTTTATTTGCTTTAGGAAACTAAATAGAAGAAAAATACATTTATCTTTCTAAATGAGGTATTTAATGGTTTGATTTCACTCGGGTAGAGTGGTTTCAAACATAGGCTTCATTGTATCTTATGGCTATCGATAACCCTTGTTGCATACCGTTATTGGTGGAGGCAAAATAAGTCTAAAAGAAAGTGGCATTTGAAGCACATCTTAAAACTATTTCCTCTAACATTTGTTTCTCTTTGTTGAACTCGCCATTTTCAAATTCACCCATATAAACTTTCCAAACAACAATCTTTTAGCTTATTTTAAATTGTTGAAAATGGAGAGTTCAATTCCTTAATGGAAAAAGTTGCTAATTTTCAAAAGTTAGAGCACTTTAGTGGAATGAAATTTCTTAAATGGTAACAAAAGATGCAAATTCTTGTCAACACATTAAACATTGCATATGTTCTCACAACTCGTAAACTAGAAGCAAAGGAGAGTTAAACAAGCAATGATGTTTTTGAAAGGCAAAAGTGGGAGAATGATAATTATACTTTTAGAGGATGCATCTTGAACGATACTTCTGATTCACTCTTTGATACATATATTACTATCACTTTTACAAAAAAGTTATGGGATAAATTAGATACAAGGTAATGAAACAGGTTGCAACTAGCAAAAAGTTTCTAGTGTTAAAGTGGAATCCTTATAAAATGAATGATACTAAACCCATCATGGAATAATTTGTTGAAATTAAAATTATACTCAATAAATTCAAACAACATAAGATGAAAATGGATGAACCAACATTGTTTTGTGTATTATTGATAGACTTCCATCTATATAGAAAGACTTCCATCTATATGAAAAGACTTCAAGGAAACCTTGAAATATAAAAGAAAAATATCTCTCTTGAAGAGGTTACGAGTCATCTTCAAATTGAAGATCAATATCACAAGGAAAATGATAAAGAAAAAGAGACTAAATTCTCTGAAATCCATGTGGTGGAGGAAGTAAAGCCTAACAAATCCACAAAGAAGGCAATTTCCTCTAATGGTCAGAAATTCGAAAGGAAAAAAATACAAGCTTTTATTATGGAAAACGGGGCTATTTTAAAAGAGGATGTTTTTTTTTTTAAAGATGAAAGAGGCATCTAATGCAACAAAAGATAATTTTGTTACAATAATTTTTGAAGTTAATGTCTTGAAGATAACCAAGCATGGTGGATTACTTTTAATGCTACAACATGTGGAAAATAAGGTTTATTCAAGCTTTGCCATGTAGAAAAAGAAGGCAGTGTGTTTTAAATAGGAAATTTATCTGCGACTAAAATGAAAAGCAAAGGGACTATAGATTTGGAATTCACACACAAAAAAGTTCTTGCTTTAACAAAGTTTTATTAAGTTTTTAAAATGAAGAAGAATCTTGTGTCCAATAGTTTGCTTAATAAGTTTGGCTTCAAGTTAGTATTTGAAGGGGATAAATAATTATCTAAATATAGAATCTTTGTAGGCAAACGTTATGCTTATGACGGTATGTTCAAGCTTAATGTAACTATTATTACTATCAATAATAAGATGAATGATTCTATTTACCTGGTTGACTCATTTAATCTATGACATAATCGATTAAGATGTATACACTATAATAAGATGCTTATAGTGTCTAAAGCTAACTTAAATCCTTTGATTAAGAAAAATGATGAGTGTTATACTACTTGAAAGCTTACTAAGATAACTAGAAAGCCATCTCAAAAAGTTGAAAGATGTCCTAAATTATTTGATTTGATAAATGGTGATGTATGTGACTTACATGGAAAGAAACATTATATTATTTTTATTGATGATTTCTTAAGATTTTGTTATGTTTATTTAATGCATTTAGAAGATGAATCATTAAAACAAGTTTAAGTTTATAAGAATGAAATAGATTTACTTTATGATAGTAAATAAAACCTTAAAGCATGCATAAAGGAGAAGAATATTATGATCCAAGTTATTTTGAGTCCATTGGAATTATTCATGAAGTTTCGAACCTCAAATGGTGTAGCTGAACATAAAATAAAATAGTAACTGAAATGATTAATGCCGTGTTGTCCTACTTTGGTTTAGGATAAGGCATTTGGGATAAGGCAATGTTAACAACTTATTGCATTTAAAATAGAGTTTTAAATAAAAGGAACAAGATAACCCATATGAGTTATGAAAGAAAAATCCAACTAAAGCTATCTTAAAGTTTAAGGTTATAGACCAATTGTGTTCATGAACCTAAAATAAAGAAATTAGGAGAAAGAGGAATTTAATGCATATTTATGGATTTTGCACAAAACAGTAAGGCATATAGATGCATGGTTATTAAACCAAATGATTCATTTTTTGTTAATATGATAACTAAAATAAGAGAAGCAATATTTTATAAACAATGATTAAAATCAATTGAGGTCAATTCCTTAAACCTAATAATATTGCTCAAGTTAGTAAAACTGAATTAACAAAATGACTTTTCTAAAATTAATGAAAAAAACCTTGCACCAAGAGCAAGTAAGTGAGTTAGAAAAGTCAAAGACTTTGGCTTAGAGTTTTATATGTTTCTAAATGAAGGAATAAGGGAACACAAGTAATTATATTGAATATTGCTTTAATATTGAATCAGATTAATGAGATGATGAAGTCTTAAGATGTAGCTTTTTGGAAAAAATCTATTAAATGATGAAATGGGCTCAATTATGAAAAATAACACTTAGACTTTAGTGGACTTATCTCCAAGTTACAAACGAATTGGTTGTGAATGGATTTGGAAAATGAAAATGAAAATAGATGGAACTATAAACAAGTTCAAGGATAAATTTGTTGCTAAAGGATTTACACAAAAACACATAATTGATTATTTTGATACATATCCACCGGTAGTAAGAATCACTACAATAAGAATACTTATAGCATTGGCCTTAATATATAAATTAGAAATTCACCAATAAGATGTGAAAATTGCAATCTTGAATGGTGAATTGGATAAGGAGGTGTTTATGGTGGAACATCCTAAAGTGTTTGTAATTCAGGGACAAGAAAAGAAAATGTGTAAATTAATTAAGTGATTATGTGGACTTAACCATTCTCCTAAGCAATATCATCAAAAGTTTGATGAAATAGTTCTAGCTAATGGACACATTAGTCATGAATTCGATAAGTGTGTTTATAGTAAATTTAACAATGAAAAAGGTGTCATCATTTGTTTATAGGTAGATGACATGTTAATTTTTTGGCATAGACTTAGAATAAATTGAAAGTACCAAAAGATTTTTGTCTAGCAACTTTGCTATGAAAGATATAGGTGTTGTAGATGTAATTTTAGGTATAAGAAGACATAGATAAAATGATAAATTAATCTTATTCCAATCTAACTATATTGAGAAAATTTTCAAAAGGTTTAATAACTATGATCGTGCAATAGTTACAACACCATATGATCTTAATATAAAATTAAAATCTAATAAAGGAATGTTAGTTGCACAATAAGAATATTCAAAAGTGATTACTAATTTGATGTATGCTATGACATGCATAAGACCGATATAACTTTTGCAGTTGGCATGGTTAGTAGATAGCTTTTGTGGTTGACAAGTTTTATAGATATATAAGCAACCTAAGTAACTTGTATTGGAAGGCCATTTCTAGAGTACTAATGTACTTAAAAAGACACTTGATTATGACATTACATATTGTGGTGACTTTAGTTTTGGAAGGTTATACTGATGCAAGTAGGATAACCATAAGCATCACTCATATACAAGTGAATAGATATTTATTGATTAATGGGAGGTGTAACCTCTTAGGAATCTAAGAAGCAAACATGTATGATGGATTGTGCTAAAGCTTTGGAATTTGTTACATTGACATCGGCAAGTAAGGAAGCACAATGGTTGAGAAACATATTACATGAAATTTCTTTATGGCCAAAGCTAATGTCACTTATTTCAATACCTTATGATAGTAAAGCTACATTATCAAAGGCTTATCGCCAAGTATATAATGCGAAGTCAAGACAAATTGGTTTGAGACATAGCTATGTCAGACAACTAACAATGGATGAGCTGATAACTAGAGATTTTGTCAAGTCAAGAGAAAACTTGGCAGATCCATTAACAAAAGGTCTTACAAAAGAAAGTTGTTTAAAACTTCCAAGTAGATAGAACTTTAGCCCATAATTTAAGTCACATATGATGGAACCTCCACTCAATGTTTAATTAGACGCAATGAGTCCAAGTACATCATTTTTACATGTCTACAAGCACTAAAGTCTTATGCATATCCCAAGTTTAGCAAAATTCTTGGAACCATATGTAAAAAAAAAAAAAAAAGGAGGTTGAGTTTATATATTCTCTTAATGAACCTATAACAAAAAATAAAGTGTTAAAATGCATTTTCTAAAGATTTATATGATAGCATTTTTTAAGATCACCTATATGAATGGAAGTGGAGTCGCTTCTATGAATAAAGGGTTTAGCTCTTAAGCACACATGAAAAAAATTATAAGAACATGGCCAGCTATGGTTTCAACCATTGCTAAAAGACTTTTTATAATTCTTGAAATTTTATGTGCGGATTAATGCATGACTAATATATAGAATATCTACCATAAAATTCTAATTAGATCAACAAAACTTTTTCAATAAGGTGGAGGTTTTAAATCGAAAGATATGTTCACTTATGCATAAAGTTTTCAAAAGTAGGGGACCTACTTGAATTTGAAAATAAGGGAGATTATTGGAAATAATTCAAAATAAGTGAAAGAAATAGGGAATTAATTGATTGAATAATCAACTAATGAGAAGCTAAGACATATAAAGCTATACGATATAGCTTTAATTATGTTCCAAACCAAGGGAATTTATTTAAAAATCAATTGGAAAAGCTTTGCATATTATGTGATTCGAATGCCATTTATGGAATTCACATCAAATAAGTTTTAGAATGGTAAAATAAGCTTCTATTATAAATTGCATAGAGGGATTCATTTACCCATGTAATGGGATTGAAATACTAGGTTTTGGAATGTGCTATGTTAAAATTAACCAAGAATGATCTAATTCTTCTAGTTTAAATTTTTGATAGATTTGTCTATAAGAGCTCATTTTGTTTTAATTCATACCTTTTCATGTGATGCCCTTTTACTGGTGAAAGGTTGCCAATGGCATCTATTAAATACCAAAAAGTTAAAACTTAATATAACGATAAATTGATTGGACAAAAATAATACACTTCTTGATTAAATCTCTATAAATAGATATCAAAATTTTTTAATAAGATTAATGGAATAAATATAAATGAAATGATACGTCATTATTCTTCCTTCTTTATCATTTTCAATTGAAGCAAGTATTTTGTACTTTATTTTCTACAAAAAAAAAAACAAAGTAAAAGATAGATACTTTTATAAAGAAGGGATTTATTAGTTTGATTTCACTAGTGCAAAATGATTTCAAACATAGGGTTCATTCTATCCTATGGCAATTACATAACCCTTATTGCATACCCTTGTTGGTGGGATTGAATAAACCTAAAGTGACATTTATAGCCTATTTTGAAGCCATTTCTTCTAACATTTGTTTCTCTTTATTAAACGCATTATTTTCATATTCACTCATACAAACTTTCCAAACACCAAATATGATTGTAGCTTTGTTGAAACTCTAGCAATCAATATATATTATATAGCGATATTTATATCATAGCTTCAAATTCCAATGCTCTTTCATGCCTTCTTGATTTTCACCCAAAAATTTCAAAGATTTGGTATTTTAAAGAATAAATTTAAACTTAATAAGGATCTTAAACTTTTAGATTAGGTGATGTTATAGAAATAGCATTTTTTGGTTATATTTTGGCACCTTTCATATAGTATTGTGTCAACGAAGTTATCCAATATATGAGAGATTCTTTCTAAAACCAATGAGTGATGATTTTAAATCTATAACTATAGTTGATAACTGTATAGAATAGAGTTATTTAGTCTCATTATGCATTTTAAATCATCTAGGTCTTAGAGATGTTTATTTAAATATCATTCATATTTAGTAGTTTTTAATTTAGTAATATTTTATTTTTAAAAGTTTTTTATTTTAGACATAATTGCTTTCCTTATATTTTAATTACTTAGTTATTTAAATAATTTTTTTATTTTTGCAGGTCAAAACCCTAAGGAGCTTCCAAAAATATAACAACTTATTGAAGAGGGAAAGTGGACTCAAGAAAGCAAGGTGATTTCAAGTTGGAAACTTCCAAAAATATGCTCAAGTGACTTGCAAATCAAGTCTTTCCACTTCAGGGTTTTGCCTATAAATAGGATCCTTATGCTTAGGTTTGAAAGGAATCCCTCGATACTAGCTATTAGTCTTAAAGAAGAAGAAAAGCTATCGAGATTTTGCAATAGGAGAAAAGATCGAAGAAGTTGAAGATCGAGATTTAACAATTCTTAGTTTTCTCTTTTCCCTTCATCTTTTTATCTTTATTGTAATATTTATGATGGTGGAACTTCATTGTTTTGTGTTTTATGTAATCACTATGAGCTAAATTTATTTTTCTAGGATTATAATGGAACTCAATATATAGTTTGAATTATTTTAATTTTCTTCTCTTGATTTGATGATAATTGAGTCGTTTGTTCAATCTTGATCTTAATGCTTCTAGTTGATTAGCTACCAATTAGATTGATTTGGTAACCTTAATGAACTTGGAAAAAGGAATTTTGTGTTTAGACCTACATTGAATGACCTATGTTTCATATTCATTTATTAGGATGAACTGATCTGCATGTTAGATAGGAATATACGAGCATGCCATATGTAACCAAATTAGAGTCTAAGCTTAATGAGTTTTTTTTAATTCAGTTTGCATAGGAATATAGTAAATTAATTAAAAGAGATATTTTTATAAGACCATCGGAAGATATATATAAATAAATTAGAACTCTAAGTTAACAACTCGATATCATTAGTCAAGGTTAAAAGGATAAAATAAAATTCAAATAAAGTGTTGAGGGAAATTGTAATCTTAGGTTTTTATCGATTAAATAAACTCATTTAATTTTCTTTGTTATTTAGTTAAATTTCATTTAGTTAGTTTAATTTTAATTTTAATCAATCTTCTTTTAATTGTTTATTTGAATAAGATTAAATTGTGTTAATTTTAGCACTTAGCAGATTTAGTACAATTCCTCATGGGAATAATACTCTATTCATCACTATATTACTTCTTTCGATATGTACACTTGCGTGGTATAAAACCGACAACAAGTTTTTTGGTGCCGTTGCCAGGGAATTGTTTTACTAAATTATTTTGCTAATATTAATACCAAGCAAATTTAATCTTACTTCACACTTTCTTTTGTTTTTTTAGGTACCTTTGGCTATTGTATGCGAAGAGCTAGAAATTTGGAACTTATCCCTTTTGATTCAGAACCCAAAAGAACTTTTCATCAACGTCAAAGGGAGAATTTACAAGCTTTAACTCAAAACAATTCAATGGCTGAAGAAGAAGATACGAAGTGTCTAAGGGAATTTGTTGTCCCTCTTGCATAAAGCATTCATTCTAGTATCTGGAAGCCTACCATTCAAGCCAACAACTTTGAAATAAAGCTAGCCATCATTTAGATGATTTGGACATCAGTTCAATTTGGTGGCCTACCCAGTGAAGATCCTAATACTCATATTATGAATTTTTTAGAAATATGTGATATTTTCAAGCACAATGGAGTTTCAGATGATGCTGTTAGATTGAGATTATTCCCTTTCTCATTTCGGGATAAAGCAAAAAGTTGGTTGAACGCACTTCCAGCCGATTCTATCACTACCTAGGATGACTTGGCTCAAAAGTTTCTTGCCAAATATTTCCCTTCAGCCAAAACAGCAAAGTTAAAGAATGACATCACTTCCTTTACACAGTATGACTCAGAATCATTTTACGAAGCTTAGGAAAGATTCAAGGAGTTACTTCAAAAATGTCCTCATCATAGTCTTCCTAAATGGCTTTAAGTTTAGACTTTCTACAATGGAATAATGGGTCAGATAAGAACTATTATTGATGCTGTTGCAGGTGGTTCTTTTATGGGGAAATCGCCAAGTGAAGCTTATGAATTACTCGAAGAGATGGCATCCAATAATGATCATTGGTCCACTAAAAGATGTTTGCCAAAAAAAGTTGTAAGAGTTCAAGAAGTTGATGCCATTACTTCACTTTATGCTACAATTACGGCACTCACAAGGAAACTAGTTGCTATGAATGTACAGTCAGTTCCAAGTTCTTTTGTGGCTTGTGAATTATGTGGAAATGGACATTCTACTGAACAGTGCTCTAATTATGCTAAATCAGTAAATTATGTTGGAAATTATAATAGGCAGCAGAATAACCATTATTCAAATACTTATAATCCAGGTTGGCGAAATCATCCAAACTTTTCTTGGAATAATAACCAAGGACTTCAACTGCGAATAGGCAAGCATTTTCGCCTGGATTTGCTCAGCAAGCTCAGGTCCTTCACTAACCCTAAGTTCTAGTTTAAAAAAGACAGCCATCAATAGAAGATGTGTTTATGGAGCTGAGGGCAAAAAATGAAAGCCAAGACAATATCATTCAAACCCTAGCAACATCTCTTAGGAATCTTGAAACACAAGTTGGGCAGATTACTTCCTCCATCAATAATCGTCCATTGGGAATGCTTCCAAGTAACACTGAACCCAATCCGAAAAGAGGGAAAGGAGCATTGCAATGCTATTACACTCAAGAATGGAAGAGGGATAGAGAATGCAGAAAAAAGCTAAAATGTTCCAAAGAAAAAAAAGGGTGAAAAAGAAGCTGACAAGATCCAACAACAACAACCTCAGGGTTATCCACCACCACATTTTCCATAACATCTTCAGAAGCAAAAACTTGATAATCAATTCCGAAAGTTCCTTGAGGTATTTAAAAAACTCCATATCAATATTCCTTTTGATGAAGCCTTGGAACAAATGCCTAGCTATGTCAAATTCATGAAAGATATCTTGTCAAAAAAAAAAGGACATTAGGAGAATTTGAGACTGTTGCACTTACTGAAGAGTGCAGTGCTATATTGCAAAAGAAACTTCCACCTAAACTCAAAGATCCAGGAAGTTTTACTATTCCATGCACCATTGGGAATCAATTCTTTGGAAGGGCATTATGTGTTTTTGGTGTAAGTATAAATTTGATGCCTCTTTCCATTTACAAGAATCTGGGTTTAGGGGAGGTAAAACCTGTAACAGTCATTTTACAATCGGCAAACAGATCTTACACATATTCGAGGGGCATTGTTGAAAATATTTTGCTAAAAGTTGATAAATCTATTTTCCTAGCTGATTTTATATTTCTTGACATGGAAGAAGATCGTGAAATACCCATCATTCTTGGGAGACCTTTCTTAGAAACCGATAGTGCTCTCATTAAGGCGAACTTACCATGAGAGTTTAAGACCAAAAGGTAACATTTAATGTTTTCAAAGCTATGAAATTTCCTAACGAATCTGATGAGTCTTTTGTAGTAAATATTGTAGATAGGGCAACAAATAAAGTTCTTATAGAAAGTTATCCTACTGACCCTTTGGAAGCAACACTGGTATCAACTTCCAAAAGGGATGATGAAGAGTTTATCGAGTGTTTAAAGTTGCTCAATTCACCACATTCAACTAGATCTAATTCTAAATTCAAGACTTTGGGACCTTTATTTGATGCACCAACCAAGTTTTCTATCGAGGAGCCACTTCTCCTAGAGCTTAAACAACTCCCTCCACATTTGAGGTATGCTTTTCTTGGCCAAAAGACTATTTTGCCTGTTATTATTTAATCTTCACTTAATGATGAACAGGAAGATAGATTACTTAGAGTGCTTAAAGAACATATTAAAGCATTAGGGTGGTCACTTGTTGATATCAAAGGGATTAGTCCTTCAATTTGCATGCAAAAAATCCTTCTAGAAGAAAATAATAAGGCCATAATAGAGCATCAATGCCGATTTAATCCCATCACGAAAGATGTGGTTAAGAAAGAGATTATTAAGTGGTTGGATGCTGGCATAATTTATCCCATCTCTGATAGTTCTTGGGTGAGTCCAGTCCAATGGGTACCAAAGAAACGAGGAATGACTATGGTTCCCAATGACAATAATGAGCTAATTTTAACAAGAACGGTTATTGGTTAGCGAATTTGCATAGATTATAGGGAGCTTAACAAAGCTACTAGGAAATATCACTTCCCCTTACCCTTTATTGATCAAATGCTTGACAGGTTAGCTGGTAAAGAATTTTATTGTTTCTTAGATGGTTATTCAAGATATAATCAAATTGCCATAGCACCGAAAGATCAAGAGAAGACAACTTTCACATGCCCATATGGGATTTTTGCTTTTCGTAGGATGCCATTCAAACTTTGTAACACTTCAGCAACCTTTCAAAGATGCATGATGGCTATATTTTCTGACATGGTGGAAAATTTCTTAGAGGTATTTATGGATAATTTTTTAGTTTTTGGAAACTCTTTTGATGAATGCTTGCACAATTTAGGTTTGGTGCTAAAAAGATGTGAAGAAATAATTTTGGTCTTAAATTAGGAAAAATGCCATTTCATGGTGCAAGAAGGCATCATTTTGGAACATTTAGCTTCAAGAAGAGGTATTGAAGTAGATAAGGTAAAGATCGAGATAATTGAAAAGCTTCCACCTCCAACTTCAGTCAAAGGAATTCAAAATTTTCTCAGTCATGTTGGATTTTATAGGAGATTCATTAAAGACTTCTCAAAGATCTCCCAACCACTTTGCAATCTCCTAAAAAAAGAGGTACCATTTAATTTTGATGATGCATGTTTAGACTCTTTCTACATTAAAAAAAAGATGAGTTTTTGCTCCTATTATTATTATCCTAGATTGGAATTTTCTTTTTGAACTCATGTGTGATGCAAGTGATTTTGCAGCTGGAGCAGTATTAGGACAAAGAAAAGAAAAGGTTTTGTATCCCATATACTATGCAAGCAAAACTTTAACAGATGCTCAAATAAATTATACTACTATTAAAAAAGAATTACTTGCTGTAATATTTGCATTTGATAAATTCAGATCATATCTTGTGGGCACTAAAGTTATTGTTTATACTGACCATTCTACTATTAAGTATTTGATTGAAAAGAAAGATGCCAAACCAAGATTGATCCGATGGATACTGTTCTTGCAAGAAGTCAATTTAAAAATTCATGATAGAAAGGGAACGAAAAATCAAGGCAGATCATCTCTCAAGATTAGATAACGTGGCAAACGTTGGTGATTCCATCCAAATCAATGAGACATTTCTTGATGAGCAGATCTTCTAGGTAAATAAAAAAGAATTGCCATGGTATACTGACTACGTCAATTATATTGTAAGCAGAGTTTTTCCCCCTGATTTAAATTCTCAACAAAAGAAAAAGTTCTTGCAGGATGTTAAGTATTATTTTTGGGATGAACCTTTCTTGTTTAAGCAATGTACAAATCATATTATAAGAAAATGTGTACCCCAAAGAAGAAATAGAAAATATTTTGGAGCATTGTCACTCATAAGATTATGGCGGGCATTTTGGAGGAGAGCGAACTGTAGCAAAAGTGCTATAATCAGATTTTTATTGGCCAACTCTTTTTAAAAATGCTCACCAATTTGTTTTGAAATGTGACAGGTGCCAAAGAGTAGGCAACATATCAAGGAGAAATGAGATGCCACTCAACAATATCCTAGAAGTAGAGATTTTTTATGTATAGGGTATTGATTTTATGGGACCATTTATTTCCTCATACAATAATCTTTACATTCTAATTGCTATAGATTACATCTCGAAGTGGGTTGAAGCAGCTGTCTTTCCAACCAATGATTCGAAGGTTGTATTAAATTTCTTGAAGAATAATATATTCACTCAATTTGGCACACCAAGAGCTATTATTAATGATGAGGGTTCACACTTTTGTAATAAATATTTTGAAGCCCTTCTTGCTAAATACGGGATTAAACATAAAATTGTCATAGCATATCACCCCCAAACAAGTGGCCAAGCTGAAGTGTCAAACTGAGAGATCAAGAAGATAATGGAGAAGACAGTCACTCTAACAAGAAAAGATTAGTGCAAGAGATTGGATGATGCACTATGGGCATATCGAACTGCTTATAAAACACCCATTGGGATGTCTCCATATAAATTGGTTTTTGGTAAAGCTTGTCATCTGCCGGTAGAACTTGAACGTAAAGCATATTGGGAAATCAAGAATTTTAATCTTCATGCCATTAGTGAAAGGCGATTGTTGCAGATAAATGAAATGGAAGAATTTAAACTTCAAGCTTATAAAAATGCCAAGATTTAAAAGGAAAAAACAAAGAGATGGCATGATAAGAAGATTCTTAGCGAAAGTTTGAGCCAGGTCAATATGTTCTTCTCTATAACTCACGCTTGAAGTTATTTCTGGGAAAACTTAAGTCTCGATGATCCGGACGTTTCAAAATCACAAAAGTGTTCCCATACAGCACTATCGAAGTTGTAGATAAGAGTTTCAACAGAAGTTTTAAAGTTAATGGGCAGAGAATTAAACATTATTGTGGAGGTGGATTTGATCAGCAAAAGTCCTCAATCACCTTAACCGACCCAGAATGATCGAAAAATAGTCAAGCTGAGGACTATAAATCAGGCACTTTTTGGGAGGTAACCCAAGTTTCTTCCTTTTCTTGATATTTTTATTTTATAATGTTCATTTATGTTGTTAAAAAAAAAGAGGGGGTATGGCATTGCAGCGCTAGATTAGCACTACGGTGCCAGGGTAGTGGCACTACAGTGCCATACGAAAGAAAAAAAAAGCCAAGGCTGGGCACTACAAAGCCCAGTGTGGGGCGCTGCAGTGCCTCAAAAAGTCAAGAGCTGTGCTGCAATGCCAATCGAAAAAAATAAACCCCAAAAACTTAAACCTCATTCTCAGCCACCCCATTCTTATCCCTTTCCATCACTCTTCCTCTTCACTCAAAAGACTCACCCACCATCACAATCATCATCTAAAACACTAAATTTCTTGAATTTAACTCTCATGTCTATGACATTTTTGCTCTAAGATTCAAGTAAGATTTTCAAGAGGATTTATGCTCTCTCTCTTTCTCTCTTTCTCTCTCTAGAAGTCATCCAATACACTTTAAGTAAGTGAGTTTCATGAATATTTGTAGATCTTTTACATGGGTAAATTTCTTTTTAGCTAATTTGAATTTCTATATTGTGGAAAATTATAGAGATTTTGAGTTTGAGCATTCTTTTATGGTGTTTATTAGACTTTTATTGTCTTAACCAATCTTATTTCAAATCTTATAAATTGGGTGATGATGATTGTTGGAAATTGTATAATGGGTATTGTTAGATATAGAGATTAGTGAGTGATTATTTTTTGAGCTTATGCTTGGTAAAAAAAATTGCTGGGGGTGTTTAAATTTTGCTCATCATTTAGTTGATTGAGGATGTGTTCAAGCTTGCCTATTGTCGTGAAAAAAAAAAATTACATTTAGATGGCACCAAAAAGGACTAAAACAATTTTGAGTGAGAGCTATGCTCAAAAAAAATTTGTGTCCGAAGAAGCTTTATAGCGATTTACCAAAGCACATGATGTGAAAATCCCGATTGCACAAAGAGGTTTCAATTTAATTCTTGGAAACTACCCAGTTATTGACAATATCATAACTTCTAGAGGATGGGAAAAATTTTGTGAACCTCCTAATTCTGTTGTTTTACCTATTGTTCGTGAATTTTATGCTAATGCATGAGAAAGAACAGGTAATAAAGTTTTTGCTCATGAACGATGGGTACCAATAAGTAGTAAAGCTATCAATGATTTTTATAACACACCTAACATTCTTCATGATGAGTATTCACAATTCCTAGAAAGCAACATAGATCTGGAAGAAGTGAAGGACTATCTCTGCAAGCCCAAAACACAATAGAAGATGTCTAAAGGTGAACCCATATCCGTTAAATCTAATGCATTAGCCTTCCATTGGATAGGAACAGATTTGATAAATATTGATAACTTTTTGATGGAGCATTAGAACAGAAAAATCCATTAGATAATGAACTATTGATTCTAAGCCATCTCTGGTGATGAATCAACAATTCAAAGCGTGGGAGATCCAGACTTATTTTTTTCTGATCCTTCGATAAAAAGATTCATTTTCTTCATAAAAAATAAGAGGTAAAACCGATAAAGATTTCTTTTTCAATTCATCCCTAGAGTTGAATACCTCATTTAAGAATTATTTTTGATCCAATTCGTAGGAATCAATAGAAAAGGCAAATCCCTTATGATACACCAGATCTGGCTCTGTTATTGATAGAGTGAATAGATCTATCATTTCTTGAAATCTCTTTTCTGATTCAAAATCATGGTGTAACGTGTGTCCCCATTTTCTGGTCATGGAATAGATGAAATAAATTAAAAAATAGATTTTTGTTTAAGAATGAAATCTTATTGGAACTGCCCAGTTCATCCTTCAGAACCATATTACATCTCGGATCTGATGAAAGAGGATTAATTGAGATGGTATTTTGTAAATACGTAATTATCTTGAATATATTAACTATTTCTTTATTTTTTTTATCACTTGGAAGGGACAAAAGAAATATCAATTTCGTTCCATTTAATCCTTATTTCATGGCCATATATCTTTTCATCTAAGTAATGGGAAACCTTTCTCCTCTTACATGAATCCAATTTTCATTTCATCCGGGAAAAGCCATCTTTTTCTCAATGTCTTTGTCATTTGATCCAATAGCCTTCTGTTAGATAGGAACAGATTTGATAAATACTAATATAGTTCTATGATTTTAGCTAAATGATTATTAAATCCTTGCGTTGGAATAAATGGAATAAAACAGAGTTTTATCAATATGATCTGACCTATTATCAAAAATCAATCCTAAATGCGACAGATCATTTCTTTTTCTGATATAAAAAATATGGGATTTCACTAAGTTGATTCTTAGGAAATCTTGAATTAGACCATTTGTCACACATGATATCTTTCTATACATAGTGATGATATCAACTCATATGGCTATGTTTGATTCGGTGGAATAAAAAATAAAATAAAAATGAGCTTTCAGAGAGATGGTTGAATGGTTGATAGCTCCGATCTTAAAAACCGGTATAGTTTGAAACAAAGAACTATCGAGGGTTCGAATCCCTTTCCCCTTTTGCTTGATGAATAAATTTCTTTTGTTATTGCTTTTTCCTGGCTTTTTAATTAAGAATCTTAATATTAATAAAAGGTAATGGCTCAGCTGGGTGAAATAGCCCCCTTTCTCCTCGGTCCATAAAGACAAACCAAGAGGACTCCCCCCTGAGAACCGTATATGAGAATTTCATCTCATATAGCTCAAACAAAAACACCCACGTAATAGCTAAAACGGATATGGAATAGAAAGTTTGAAACTCCTTAATCTTTTCATTCAATTTTATCTGAGGACACAAAAGGGGGGAGTTATTGTCTATCATTGGCCTCTATGGTAGAATCGGTCAAGGACCTGAGAGGTGGTGGTTTACCCTGTGACAGATGTCAGTGGTTAGACTCCACAAGAATATGTCGATATTTTTGATTCAATCTTCTTGTTCCTAGGAATAAATTAATATTCTATTCCTTTCTAGATAAAGAGAAATGTTTATTTCAAGTTACAACCTAAAAGCCTTTTTCAACATCGGCTGTAGTACTATTTGTAGTAACAGTCCTTATATATCGTATTAACAATCGAAATATGGTCGAAAGAAAAAATCTCTATTTGACAAGGTTTCTTCCTATACCTATGAATTCCATTAGTTTATCGTGTTAAATATCAATTATTAGTTATTGATATTCATGGGCAATAGAGATTAACATTTAGGGATAGATATTACCTTTCTTTTTCTCCTTTCAAATAAATTGAAATGATTAAAGTTTTTCTATTTAGAATCGTCTTAGGTCTAATTCCTATTAATTTGGCTAGATTATTCGTAATCGTATATTTATGACATGCTTTTTTGGGGAGAGATACTATTTCACCTACACCGATCGAGTCGCAGGTATCTAACATATTCATATCTAATGATTTTCCATAAATTGGTGACGAAAGGCATAACTTGTACAAATCTTTCCAGTTTGCAATTCGATCCGATCCATTAGTTCGTAGAGCTATTTACTTGATTGCAGATATTTCTGGAAGACCTCTAACATAGGGACAAATAGTCAATTTTGAAAGAACTTATTGTCAACCTCTTTCATATATGAATCCATTTGATTCAGAAGAGAAGAACTTGCATCAGTATCTCAATTTCAATTCAAACATGGGTTTGAATAAGAACAAGAGCTCTCTGTTTATTTATTATTTTAGGATTAGAAATTCTAATTAAAAATTAGAAAATTCTAGTACTATTAAATTCTATTCTTATTCTATTAAATCCATTTAATTAAATAAATTACCTTACCATTTAAATTATTAAATTCGATTTTCAATTCAAGTTGAATATTTAAATAGTAAAAAATATTAATTTAATTAGAATTGTTAATTAGGTAATTGTTTGTTTTTGTTGGACCCATTGGTCAAATAAAACAGATCATTTCTCTCTCTGGGAAAAACCAATAAAGAATTTTATTATGTCCTTTATAAAATCGTTCTATTTTTTATTAAAAAAAATCAATATTGATTAGTTATCTATCCATTTTTATTTTCTTATACCATTAGAAAAATACGAAGTGAAAAAGAATCATCCATAAATTTGTAGTCAATAGTTAATTTGAGTCTCGTATCAATTATAGAACCAATTCCTATAATTATGAAGCCCATATAGGATACGAAGGAGTAGGCTATTCTTTTTTTTAAATTTCGTTGACCAAGAGATGTTGAAGCTGCATAAATTATTTGCATTTTACCCACTATTAGGTCATTTATTATCATAAGGAATCATAAAGAGAAAGAAAAATGACCTATCACATCGATGGATTATAAATCCAATATTACTTCTAAGCAATACCAATCAAACCGGGCAAAAAGGTCTGATTATGATGTTGGATCATGTATTCCTAAATTATCTAGTTATTTCATATAGAAGGAAATTAATTTCATATACATATAGAAGAAAGAAGTATAGATAGATTACTATGTATCGATTGAACCAATGACTATTCATGATTCAATAATTGAATCAATGTTCCAAACTAGAGGTATGTTATGGTAAAACTTCATTTGAAACAATGCAGTAGAAAACAACGTGTGACTTGAAGGTCTAGGTTTCCAACAAGCCACTACTACATCCATTTCATTAGGAATTAATGATCTTTTAACGATACCTTCTAAGGGATGGCTAGTCCAAGATGCTGAACAACAAAATTTGATTTTGGAAAAGCACAATCATTTTAGGAATGTAGGCAATCCAAAACTTTTTTGAATGATATTCAAGAAAAGAGTATTTTAAAACAATTCATAGAAATAGAGGAACTCTTCTTGTTGGACGAAATGATAAAAGAATACCCAAAAACACATCTACAAAAACTTTATATAGGAATCCACAAAGAAATGATCTAATTGATCAAGATGCACAATGAGGATGATATCCATATGATTTTGCACTTCTCAACAAATCTAACATGTTTTGCTATTCAAAGTGGTTATTCTATTTTGGGGAATGAAGAACTTGTTATTCTTAAAACAATGGTATCTCCAATTATAGCCCCTTTGGGATGTAAAATATATCTCTTATCACTATCCCCATAGTGTATGAGACAAATGTATGCATATCGATTAGGGTCCTATTCTATGGTTACAATTCTACCATATATGTCTTTTTCATTTCATCGAAAATTGATTTTACGGTATAGACGCTTATGACCTCCCCCTCTATGCCTTGCGGTAATAGCTATTTGGAACTGGAATTAAGGAACAAGGAATACCTATATTAGTGTTTAGTAGTTTCAAATAGAAATCTAAATAGGGCATGGCCAAGTGGTAAGGCAACGGGTTTTGGTCACGCTATTCGAAGGTTTGAATCCTTTTGTCCCAATGCATACTCTTTTTATATATAAGAATAATAATATCCGAATCTAAATTGCTCTTTTTTTTTAACAACCACATTAGAATAGTAAGATTTGGTTGCATTTCATAGATGTTAATTTACTTCCTAGTAAGCATTTAACTGATATTACCAAAGATAGAGCAATTTTGCTCTATTCCATCCTTACCGGGAAGTTAATAGACATCGATAAACTTATCCATTCAGTGATGATTCATACGGTGTAGTCAGTGAGAGAAGGATTATGGTTCCCGTCCTTGATTACTTCTTTGTGTGGCAATGTAAATGTTCAATGGGAAGAATACGAAGAATTGTTCCACCCAAAGACAGCCATTGGTTCAACATGATAAGTAAAATGGGTGGTCACGAAGTACCTACTCGGCCAACAAATGTTGGCGCTAGTTCTTCATCTGCTCCACCATGACCAAGCCAACATTGAGTAGGACTAACAGTTAATCAACGTTTGGCTAACCTATAAACATAAATGGCTTATCAAATGGAATGTAATCAAGCCATGGAACAGATGTTCCATTTTTTTAGAAATCAACTGGGCTTAAACATGACAAATTACCCTTGAATGCCTCCACCACCACATCTATCTCATGTTGAGAAAATTGGTGAAGACGAGAACGAGGAGGAGGATAATGATTCTTAGACACTCTCGTCTACCACCTCATCCAATGAAAGGGGAGTTTTTTTGTCTTAAGACTTTTTTTTTATTTTAACACATCTAGGACAATGCTTTGTTTAAGTTTGGGGGTGTTTTAGAATGAGTAAAGTTTGAGGAATAATTTGCATTTAGCTTTCATGCATTTGCATCTTTAAAGTTTCTTTTATTTGTATTTAAATGTTTGTGCTTAATATGATGAGATCTTTATCCAATTATGAGAACTTAGTTATTGATTTATCATGATTCTTGGGAAAATATAAGCATGATTTAATTTGGTTATTGGATTCTTTTGTTTTTCTCATTGTTAGAATGTGATTTTTGAAAACTTTGAATATTTGAGCTCTTGCATTGATTTGTATTGCTTATTTGAAGAATGTTTATACTGATGTAAATTACAATTAAATCTAGAAGCCTAGAATTTGTTTGATTCTCTCTTGAGGTGAAATCCTAGACAACATTAATTTAAGGAAATGATTTAGGCCATCTTTGGACCGTTTAAGCCTTTCTAAGCCTACCTTTATATAATAAACCTTAGTTACCCCATTTGAGCCTAACTGATACATCCTTTTTCTTTTGATTAACACATATAGTTCTTTAGCCTAGCCTAAGAAGAAAAACCATGATCAACCTTCACTACATAAGCATGAGCATGAAATTGTTTCAAAAAATATACTAAGCCAATGTTTGGATTGAGTTATATTGATGAAGCATAAAAAAAAGAAGAAATAAAAGAAAATGAAAAAAAAAAAGCACACAAAAGTGTGTAAATAAAAAAAAAGAAATGTCATGAAAAAATGAAAAAAAAAAAAAGAAGAAGTGTATGTGCTTCAAAGTGTTACAAAAGGCTCAATAAAAGATCTAGAACAATGAAAGGTGTTTATGGGTGAATTAAAGCCAAAATATATCCCTTATCATACCTTTACCCTAGCCTTCCATTACAAGCTAAGTAAAGTCCTACATGATCTTTGATGAGGTGTTGGTCTACATTTGTGGAGAGAGAGAGATGAAAAGCAAACATATGAGAATCTGGTATTAATCCGTGATTTGCATTGGCATAAATTTATTTAGTTTGAATGCATTGATTTGTAAAGGGATTATTTACACATACATCAAACATCTATCTGAAGCATTAAGATTTATGATTGAATTGAAGCTTGAATTTAAATTATGCTTATATCTACCTTGAGTTGAGAAATTGAGATGACTTTTGAGAAAAATTAAAGCAATCATCATTCGAGTATATTCA
>JBBYHL010474548.1:0-13276 GCA_038381835.1 Adansonia madagascariensis | reverse complement strand
CTTTAAATTTGTCTATCAAAGCTCTCTTTTATTCCTTTTACAAGAATAAATCAATAAATAAACACAATAAAATAGCCTAATCAAAACAATGAAAAAAATATAGTAAAGACCTTCCAGATCTCCATGGGAATTTTGTAAATAATACCACACAAAAACTTATGAAAGAGTTGACTACAAACTAGTAATTGCTCACATGCCAGATTATCATCACCTTATCACCACATCTTAAACCATAAGACTTCTTTATAAATAAGAGACCCTTGATGGGATAAAAGCTTCAACTAAGATATTCAATAAATAATTTATAAATTAAGCACTGCTCTTGAAGCTACTGAAACAGACAAAACAGGACTATAATTTTCACCATACAAGTAGGCTTAAGCCAACTCTTACTTTACCATTTAACGGTTGGTAAAAACAACATGAGGAACATCATTTTGTTATACATTCCATGAAAAATTCACTTGCCTCAAACATCAACTATAACTTGGATCCAAATGACAAGTATACAAACATAAATAGAACTATACACTTCAGGCGAAGGCATTTGCCCACTGACTTCAACCATTTCCTTGAAAGCTATACTTTCCCATTATTCTAAATCTATCCATATATTTTTGACTTAGGTGACAAAAATAAAGTAATTTGCTATAATTTAAAGAGATATAAGTGTAATTTGGAAATCCTAAGGAAGCGAACAAATTGCCTGATGTAAGCTACCAGGAAATTTTTCACAAAAAAATAATAATAACAATAAATAAAAATTTTAACTAACTGTTCATAATTTCAAAAACTGATTAAGGATTATCTTGTAAAAGCCAAATAGAAGAAAACCAATAAAATCATTTACAAATTGCAGGTACCAAAAATTATCTTTCCTAAGCTCTCATTCATGCGAATCTAAACCTATGCTATTATCAGTTCAAGCAAAAAAAAAACATTACAGAAACTTTTATCAATGGTATGCTCTTTCAACAGAAGAGACTTTCTCTTTTTCCAATCAAGTGTTATAAGACAGGATTGACTTCAAGACATAGGCTTCTACACTGCTAGCGATCATCTAGGATTCCCATTCACTAAAGTCTTGAGAAACATGAAGCATAGTTTACATCCACCATATTTAGCTAAGAACCACAAGAGAGTAGACAACAGACCAGCAAAGTATCCAATTCATCACCAACCTCTGTGATTGTACTTTATGCTTTTCAATAAAACCAAGAAAAAGGAAAGGAAACTATAAGTTAAATAGGCTTCAGATAGAAAACAAAAAAGAGAACTAACCTAGCCCCATATCCAATTAAACAGGCAAATTGATGTGTGCTGAAGCACTGAGCAGTATCTGCAACTATGGAAGCTGACATCCGGAGACCATTTTGAATAAGATGTTGATGGACAGCAGCAACAGCTAGAAGTATTGAAATTGCAGGCCAAGTGGCCTCCTAGAGAGGTACAAAAAAAAGGAAAAAGGCATCCAGAATAAAGTTCTGTCAGAGATCTATAAGATTAGAAGAGAAGAAGCCATTCTTTAAAAAAAGCTTAAAATAATGCCAGTAAACTGGATATAAATATCCTAACCTCTCACAAAATTAATATATATATATAAAGAAAAAAATAGAAAAAGAAGCAATAACCAACTCTAATGACTCTCATACAAATAACAATTAAGTTATTAAGATACATATGACCACACAGCCACATTAATTGACAAAATGATGCTGTAGATTCTTAGCCCTCGCATTCTATAACAATAGTGTACCCTCACCAAAAATTAAATGGCAAAGAACTCACATATTTGATCAAGCTAGACGGGACAGTTGAATAAAATTCAGTGACAAAACGACATCAACGTCTATCCCATATGCTCACAACAGAAAGGAATTTCAACATGTACTTAACAATCCAACAATAAAGAAACATAAAATTCAAAATTATAATTGGTGATGAAATATGAAACAGAAGGCTTTATGATACATACTCAAATTAGAGCTAAGCTAGTTCTCAGAGCAGAAGATCTTTTACTGATTCATAAGCTTTCATAGGAGTATAAATGGTTCATACCAGCTCATCAGCATGATCAGAAAGCACAAGCAGTTGGGAACCATTACGAACAGCTTCATCAGCAGCTTCACATAGTTTGTAAAGTGTCTTTAACCCCTTTACGTATATAAAAAAATGTTAGCAACATTTAGGCCCTTAGTTGGGGATCCTTTAGCATTGACTGAAGCTCCCCTTCATTTAGTACTGGACTAGACAATGTGACCTGGTACAGGATGATAATCAAATTCATCAATGGGAAAATGATTAAAATTTAAGTGATTTCCACAGCTAAGTTGCTCCGTATCTTCATTTTTCTTTAAGTTCACGTGCCACACCCACGTCTAACGCATATCAGGACATAGGCATGGGGATATAACATTCCAAAGACCTTCCAAGTAGATAGAAAAACTTGAAAAATTTTGAAAATATCCATGTTAGACACATACTCCTATTTGACACTCACACACAAGTCCAACTAACAAAGCTTGATAGCAACCATGCGAAGGCATCAAATATAAATATTAAAAAATGTACAAACCTGAGAAGCATTTTTAGGTCCAACCTCTAATATATTTCCTCGCTTTCCAACATTGATTTCAAGAGACATAACTAATCCTTCTCGAAGACGACTAATGGTTGGATTTGTCACCTGCATATAACAAATGCCAAACAATTAATAAAGCAAATGCAGTGAAAACATCAGATACATAAAATAAAATTTTTATTGGGTCATGGAATAACAATTCCAATTATTAGATTAAGTTAAGTGTTGTACTATTTGGTCTTAGGAACTTAATTTCATGTGACTCTATAAAAGTTTGCATAAATAACTTTAATGCAGTTTATCCATGGCCTCCAACCCCCCCAAAACCAAAAAAAAAGAACAAGAAAAAGAAATTAAATAGTCAATTTAAAACCTTTTATAAATGTGAACAATTATATGTTTTTAGTGTCGGTTTCTGTCAAAGTTGGAGGTAAAATTTTGAATCTTTTCTTATATTTCAAAAGTCTATTAAAGACAATTTATACAAGTTTTCTAATAAGCTTCTAACTAGGAGATGAAATCTGCTAATTTAAAAAATAGATAACTACCTCCTATGATTTTAGGGATTTACACATAATTTACAGCTACTGCATATCTTCTACAGTTAATACTTATCTACAGCTCATTCTCCTAAAGTCTAGGTAGTAATTATGGTCTTCTAACACTCCCCCTCAAGCTGGAGAATAGGTATCTTCCATTCCTAGGTTGGAAACGTTCTTCTAAAAGCCTGTTTAAACCCTTAATGAACACCTCTGCTAGCTAGTCCCCAGTAGACACATAAAGTGTGCAGATCAAACCACTATCTAGCTTTTCTTTTATAAAATGCCTATCTACCTCTATGTGTTTGCTTCTATCATGTTGCACTGGGTTGTGTGCAATATTTATTGCTGATTTATTGTCACAATAAAGCCTCATAGGTCTTTTCTCTTCAACCTTCAATTCTTTAAATAGTATTCTTAGCCATAGTAGCTCACATATCCCTTATGCCATTACTCTAAATTATGCTTTAACACTCTATCTAGCCATCACATTTTGTTTCTTGCTTCTTCATGAAAGCAGTTACCCTTAAGAAAAGTACAAAACCCTAATGTAGACCTTCTATCCACCGACGATCCTGTATAGTTAGCATCTGTATAGGCCTCAACTAGCACACCAATATTTCTTTGAAACAAAATTCCTTTTCTAGGATTAGCTTCGAATAGTGTAGGATTCTGTAGACTGCCTGTAGATGCATCTCCCTTTGATTATGCATAAATTGACTAACCACGCTTACAACATAAGCTATGTCTAGTCTTATGTGCGAGAGATAAATCAGCTTGCCAACTAACCTCTTGTACATTTCTCTGTCAACCACAGGATCCTCTAGTGCTTCTCCAAGTTTATGGTTTGGATCAATTAGTGTATCTGCAGGTTTGCAAGCCAATTTTCCTATTTCTTTCAAAATATCAGTAACGTATTTTTGTTGAGATATAAAAATATCTTGCTTTGAGTGAGCCACCTCAATTCCTAAGAAGTATTTTAGTCTTCCTAGTTGTTTTATCTCAAACTCCTTGTTCAGACACTACTTCGGAAGGTTCTGTTCATTTTCATCATTCTCGGTAACAATGATATCATCAATATATACTAGTAAGGCTGTCACTCCCCCTGTCTTTGAGCGTTTTACAAACAAAGTATGGTCTCTTTGACTCTGTCTACACCCAACAGCAAGCATTACCTTAGCAAACCTCCCAAACCAAGCTCTTGGAGATTATTTAAGACCATACAATGCTTTTTGTAATTTGTAGACTTTATTAACTCCCAGAGTTTCTTCAAACCCAGGTGGAATCTCCATATATATTTCTTCCTCCAAATCACCATGTAGGAATGCATTTTTTACATCATATTGGTGTAGATCCCAACTAAAGTTTACTGCCAATAAAAATAAAACCCTTACCGTATTCATTTTTGCCATGGGGGTGAAGGTTTCTTAGTAATCTACCGCATAAGTTTGAGTGTAACCCTTGGCCACCAACCTGGCCTTATATCTTTCAAGTCTTCCATCAGCTTTATATTTCACAAAGAAGACCCATTTGTAACCCACTAACTTCTTTCCTTTTGGCAATTATGTGATCTTCCAGGTTTTATTTTTCTCCAATGTATCCATTTCCTCTCTCATGGCTTTCCTCCATTCTTTTTGAGACAATGCCTCAGGTAGAGTCTTAGGAATAGAAATACTATTTAAACTCATGAGAAAAGTTTTATGGGATGGTGAAAATTTGTCAAAGGATACAAAATGAGACAGTGGATATAAAGGATGCTTAGTGCATTCTCTTGATTTTTTTTGAATTGCAATAGGTAGGTCTAGGTCAGCATCTTCATCCGTAGATACAATTTGAGCAGCGGGTTCAGAGGTTGTTACTTTATTTCCAGAATTAGGAGCAAAATCTTGGAGACGTGTTGGAGTAGAAACTGGAGCTTTGCCTTTTGAATACACCTACTCATATCTTCAAGTGTCATAAATAGGGGGTTTTTATGGGGACAAAGGCAGTGACGTAATCTGATTTTGAGATTCAGCTTGTTGCAATGATTGGTTTTGGTTTTTGGTATGTAATTGAGACTGGTTTTGCGGTTCAACTTTAGGTAAACTAAGGTAGGCAAAGGTAGCAAAAAATAGTCTTTTTCTTTATCACCCAATAAATCCCCCCTGAAGGTAAGGCTAGGTAAAATAAGGTTTTTCTTCTTCAAATGTAACATCAACAGTGATAAAAAACTTCTTGGAAGGTGGATTGTAGCATTTGTACCCTTTTTTAGTTGGAGAATATCTAACGAATATGCTATTATGGCTCTAGGATCTAACTTTCCCTTATTGTTACTATGCACATGAACAAAGGAAGTACAACCAAATACACTTGGGGTGAGGCCATTGGAAGCAGTAAAATCCAGGTAAAATTGGGAAAGGACTTTTATTGGTGATTTAGACTCTAAAGACTTAGAGGGTAGTCTATTTATAAGATGAGTGGCTGTTAGGATAGCTTCTCCCCAAAAAGTCTTAGTAACATTTTGTTGAAACACAGGAGCTCATGTAGTGGCTAACAAATGGCCATTCTTTCTCTAAGCAACCCCATTCTGTTGAAGGGTATTAACACAAGAGGATTCATGAATTATGCCCTCTTGTTCAAAGTAAGGCATTAGAATCTGATTAAAAAATCCTTGGCATTATCAAATCTAACTTTCTTCAGTTTCACCCCAAACTGGTTTTGGATCATGTTAAAAAATTTTGGAAAAATAAAACTCACATTAGATTTGTGTTTAAGTAAATAGATCCAAGTTACCCTAGTGCAATCATTAATAAATGAGACAAATCACCTTGAACTAGTCATGCTAGGAATAGTAGACTGACCCCATATGTCAGTATGGATTAAATAAAAAGGTTTGAAACATTTTTTATTGCTAGTAAGAAAGGGTAGTGTGTGTTTTGCATGCTCACACGTCACAGTGAAAGTCCTTAACATCTAATCCCTGAAACAAGTTAGGAAACATGGTTTTTAAGATTTTAAAGGAAGGGTGCCCATAACGATAAGATGGAGCCAAACAACATTTTTATTAGAACTAGACCAAAAAGAAAGAGATTGGCTGCCCTTGACACTTTTTGACTGATTTGGTGTTTCAAAATAGTAAAGTCCAACTCTTTCCTTAGCAACTCTAATCATTTTCCCCGTATTCTGGTCTTGAAATACATAATGAGTTGGGTAAAAAGCAACAGTACAGTTTAGATCATTAGTAATTTTCTGAATAGAAACTAGATTGGTGGAAAGCTTAGTAACATGGAGCATATTCTTAAGAGTAATCTGAGGATTAATTTGGATATCCCCTAGACTCGCTACAGTGGTGAGGGACCCATCAGCTACAAGGATCTTCCTATTACTAGGACAAGGAGTGTAATTCTAAAATTTTAAAGAGGAGTTGGTCATATGATCTATGGCTCCCGAATCAATGATCTAGGAGTCTGTGATGACTCCATCTAAGGCACTTAGTCCATAAGAAAGGATATGTTTACTTGAGATTGCCAGGGAACATGTGTCATTGGCTTCCCATTCTTGGCTTGTGGTAGTAGGCTTACCATTTAGTTTCCAACATTCAGAAGGTATCTTAGTCTCAACCATGTTCCGTTAGGATAGTACGAAATGGGTTTAGGCTATTAAGGCCAAGGAAGAGCTTGGAAACAATGGCAACCAAGGCCAAAGAGAAAAGAATAAAGAGAAATGGCTATTAAGGCCAGAAAAAAATATATATCCCAGAATTTTATAGCTCTGATGCCATCTCAAAGTTAGAGGTAAAATTTTGAATTTTTTCTTATATTTCAAAAGTTTATTAGAGACAATTTATACAAATTTTCTGATAAGCTTCTAACTAGGAAATGAAATCTGCTAATTTAAAAAATAGATAACTATCTCCCATGATTTTAGGGATTTACACATAATTTACAGCTACTGCATATCTTCTACAGCTAATACTGCTCATTCTCCTAAAGTCTAGGCAGTAATTATGGTCTTCTAACGGTTTCCAATTTTCTAGCAAATTTATTAAATATTTGTATGTTCATTCTTATTTTGTAATTATTTTCTTCTCTTTTCTCCAATAAGAAAGATAAAGAAGAAAGCAGAAGACAACATTGAAGCCAACAAAAAGACTCTTTTTTTTTACTACTGTTGGGAGTACTTGACTCACTGGAGGTGAAAGAGCTTTCTCATAAACCCATAAAGAACCGCAATTTCTACCTTATTCTTAGGCGTCTGTCAAGCGAAATTTTATACCTCAACCTCAACGTAAAGAACTTAATTATCTAGCATGCCAAACCTTGAGCTTAAATAATTGCCTAGAGTTTTTCACCAATTAAAGCATAATCTCCGAACATTTATATTATATGTTTAATCAAACTCAATGTCAAGCATCTAATGCAAATATTCTTTTGGCATCTTAAAACAACAATAAAGCTTAAGAATGACAAAAGAACCAAAGATTGTACCTAAAAAAAAATGCAAGAACACTAGCTTTGTAAACCAGATAAAGAGGTAAAATCAAGCATATAGCAAAATCAAACACTTAAACACAATACTGCTGTAGGATTCTAGGCGATAAATATACAACTTCATTAACTAGAATAAGATTTAACAAACCTATGCAAAGCACTGCTTAAAATAATCACAAAGCATGTGTGGCTTTCGAGACAATATCGCCAAAGGAATATCATCACCCATGCAAAACGTTGGCTCCTTCCTTTGTGTAGCCATAGTCTCAATAATCATCTGAACATCCTCACTTGAATAACCAAAAGCCCAAACAGATCACATTATTAAAAAAATAATAATAATCAGAATAGTTCAAACTGTCAATATTTGCATATTTGGTGATATACTAAGTTATGGTAACTACAGACCAAGATACTTCAATCATTGCTAAATCAAAACTCAATAACAAATATTTCACATTATATTCAGTTCACCCACAACCATGAGCTTAAACCACACTACTACAAAAATACACATAGGTAACTACTCTAGAATAAACTACAGCAAATACAACCTATAGAGAACCCTAATTCTCTACTTTCACTCACTAACTCTTCAGCCTTTAAAAGCCCATTCAATTTATCAGTCTTGTCCATCACTACTTCCTTTTGAGGATGCAATGTATATTTTTTTCCACCTTCTTGAAAAGAATAAGTATTTTCTATGGTCGAATGCTGCATATCATGATAAATAGCCAAGGTCAGCCCAAAAGAATATGACAAGCATCCATTTGTACCACATCACACAACACCGACCCAAAAGAATGACACACATCCATTTGTACTACATCACATAACACCTTATCATCCACGTTGTTGCCTATAGTAAACTTGACTAAACATTGAAATTTTTGGGTTTCTCAAATTCCTTTTTAACCCATTGAATTTTATACATATGAAGATGTTTTTCTATAGGTAACTTAAGTTTTTCCACAGTTTATTTAGAAACATAATTTTTTGAGCTAACTCCATCAATAATGGCATTACACATTTTATCTCCACACCTAACACGTGTCCTAAAGATACTTTTCCTCCTCCAATCCTCTCTATTGTCTTGGCTGGTCATAGTCATAACCCTATTGAGCATCAAAGATTCTCCTTGTGCTAGGTGTATATCTACTTCCTCTTCATCCTTAACATGCTCATCATAGACAAGAACAGGTTGTTCTAGATCTTCATCATCAAGTTCAACCAAATTCACCCTTCTTTTAGGACAGGTATAAAAAGCATGCCCGCTCTTTCCACAACTAAAATATCTTATTAGAGATCCACCACTCACCTTTTTAAGGTTGGGTTAGGTATTGCCTTAAACCTCTTTTCTTTTTTCAACCTTGCTATTTCCTACTATGTTCCCCCTACTAACTTTGTTGGTTGAAGAACCCCCTTTACTGCTAAAATTGCCTTGAAAAGAACTAATAGTCTTACCAAATAGAGGCTTCTTTGTACCGTAGCTCAATACATGTTTTTTAGCTTGTAGGGCATATTGGCATGCATGCTCCAAGTTGAACAAATGAACCACCCCTAGCTCATCTTTAATACTTTGATCCAAACTAGCAATATAACGAGACGTTAACTGCTCGTTAGTTTCATTTAATCCCACTCTAATAGAGAAATTATTAAAATCAAAGGTGTAGCATTCAATCGTTCTTCCGTTTTGCCTAAGCAAATGAAACTTTTTATATCGTTCCAAGGCATAATCTAGTGGGAAAAACTGTTTTTGCAATTTGCTTTTCATGTGTTCCCAACTGCTAATTTTTTCTTCCCTTGACGTGCCTACTGTATTTCAACTCTTTTCCACCATTGAAGTGCTGCACTCTTCAACTTAAGCTTCACAAAGAGTACTTTCCTAGGTTCAGCCATAGGTTTCCACTCAAAGTAATTTTTAACAGTGGCTTCCTAGTCCAAATAATCTTCTGCATGTAACTTTCCATGGAAGTCATCCACTTAGATCTTTGCTCCTCCTCCCATTAACTCAAGAGCATGCAATAGTTGATCTTTTAATCTGCCTCTTATTGCAAAGTTTACAGGTCCAACATTATGGAAAGGGTTCCTGGGCTCTCCTTCATCTAAAACATCTTCAAGGGCACCTTTTGGTAGGTCAAAAGGATTGTGGTCACCTTCCGGTATCTCTATTCGGGCTCTCATGTGTATTTGTCGCTGTAAAGCTTGTACAGCCTGCGACAAATCCTTCACCATATGCCTCAACTCGATTAACTCTGTTTGTTGTTCTTGATTCCCTCTTCCATGACCTCTTGCACGTCCTACCATGGCTTTGATACCAAATTAATGCAGGGTAAGGATGATAGAAATAGCTAGAACACAAAAGAATTGAAAATAGTCGAGAAATATATCGCTGTAGAGATATTTAGGTTCTAGAAAGAAACCTTTTAGATAGAATAATAAAATAATAATCGAATACATTGTAGCAACTCCCTAGATGTGTATATATAGGCTCGAATCAAATTAATTTAAATAAAGCTCTCATAAAAATATCAATAGCTATTGGTTTTTACGAGGCTAAGAGCCTTAAAGGAATTAAAACCAATCTCATTCACTTTCAGCAAAACACCGCCATAAACTACTAGGAAATCTTAAAGTATCCAATGGAAGTAGAATACTTGCTGTTGGCGTCTTAGGATGGTTTCATTGTCCAAAACTATAGCAAGAGAAAATTTACCGACTTCAAGGATGGCATGGTTTCACTAACCTATTTTCCATATGGAAATGATGCAGCTACTCGCTTTTTGACCTATGTATTCTCATATACCTATAAAACAAAGTACTTTAAGATTTAAATAAGTATTTAGAGCATAATGGTGAATTTACTCAAGTGTCATTCGACATCATTTTTGTATTTTATTTTTTGTTTTTGTTCAATTTTCTTTTAAAACAATAATAAAAAACATGTTGGGTAACATGTTTTTATTTCCAAGGAAAAAACCAAAAAAATAAAAAAAAAAAGATAAATTACAAAATTGTTGGAAATAGGTGTGAGCATTTGATTGATTCAGTTAGTTTAGTTCTAAAATTCCTAAAATAGAATAAATATGTAAAACCAATTGAACCAACCGAAAAAAAAAAGCAAAATAACCGAACTTAATAATATAAAAAATATGTTATATTATATAATTTTAGATTTTTATAAAAATATAGTTTATTTCCATTTTTATATAAAATATAATTAAAAGGGTTGTTTAACTAACAATTAATTTCAAAATCAAATAAACAAAACGAATTAACCAAATTTGATCAGTTCAATTAGTTAAATCGATTCAAATCAATTAATGCTCACCCCTAGTTGGAAGTAAGAATTTTTTGCTTTGATTTTTTTCAAAAACGACGTTTTCATTTCTAGCACATTCACAAGTAAGTTTATGAGCCTACATTCACAAGTAAATTTATGAGCCTATGTACTAAAAATATAAATTTATATATTCATAATAAAAACTATAAAATGAAATTAATTACTTTGTAAACAAAAAAATAGTAAATTTATTACAAAATAATAATATATTTAAAAATTTTAATTAAAAATTAAATACTTGAAAATTTTTCAAAATATTTTAACTAAAAGAATTTAAACCTAGAATATAATTTAATTTCAAAATTTTATAATATTAATCAAAATAAATTATTTAATATGATATTAACTAATAATATTTTTGAGTATTAGTGTTTAGTTTCATGGAATAGTATTATTCGATATTATATTGTTCTTTAAAGTAACTTTGAAATATATCCTCTAATATTATTAAATATTTTAACATTATTGCTTAAATTAATTTTAAATATTAAAAATACTATTTAATAAAATTAGTTTATGTTGTATTCAATATACTTTAAAAATTATATAATTTACTAAATATTAATTAGTTGGTTTTTTTACCATCTAAAATAATTTAACAATTTTATTAAAATATTTTTTATATGAAATAATTTAATGATGCTAAAACTAAAATAAACAATATTATTGAATATATCGTAGAATTATATTAATAATGAGAATTTCAATATTTAAGAATTGAGTCAATATTTTTTAATGGTTATATGAGTCTTACATTTTTAATATCAATTTAACTAATACTTTTCTCGATACTATTTTTAATTATAATAATATTTAAAAGATATTAAAGTATAATATGATTAAATATAGGATGTAATATATATGTTTATATTAAATAGTATTAAAATATATATAATATTAATTAATTTTACTTGATAAATATAATGTTAGTGTTATCGAAATTTATTTTTTGTATTGAATTATTTATTTGAAACAACTTAAAGTATTTGTTTTTAGAATGTGACAACATTGCTCACCAAACATATTTTTATGTGTCCAAAATTTAAAAAAAAAAAAAAACTATACCAAACGATCCCTTCGCATTTTAGCATTTACATATCCTTTGAAAGGAAAATAAAAAGAATCTTTTGAAAATATCGATTGATTTTGCGAATGACATAAAAATAATTTTTTAAAACAACCCACCAGGAATTCAAAAAATAGAAGAAAGAAAAGAGTTAATATAAATGAATAGACCAATGATCCAAATAATCATTATGAACCTAGTTTCAGTGAAAAGTTGGACTGGCACCATATAAAACCACAATAAACCGTTATACAAACCTGACCACTTAATAAATCAGAAGTTATCATCATACCAGGACCTAAACGGCCCTTCATAGTAATTTTTGAATCATCCACCAATAGAACTCCTACCTAATAAGAATAAAATAGGGCCATTATTCTTAAATAGTGATCCAAAACCAGAAGCAGAACACGCAAAACACCAACAAAAAGTAGAAAATCTAATATGCACTTATCAGTTTTATAAGCATGAGACAAGTTACTATACAACATTTCTACAAGGAACAAGAAAAAATAAAGTACGAAAGTTGAACTTGATGTAGCAAACCTGCAAGGTTTGCTCCGATATCTCTGGAAGCAAAGTGATCGAAAAAATAAAAAAATAAAAATCACATCATACCGCATTAATATCATTCGACACTCTTTTAGCCTTTTTATTACGTACAGTACTTTACCCACTTATAATAACACAGGAATTCCATTCTTTGATACCAGCCCAAACGCAACAACCTTTTTATTTGTAGACTGAAATAAGATAGCTTATTTGAATGAAAATAGAATTCATTTTGATTCCCAGGACATTGCAGTCATCAAGACAAGATTAATCAGGAAGTTCCCCGCTTTTAAACAAAGTTATATCTTCTATTTTCCTGAAAGCTAATATCTAAAATTGCTATTTGACAGAGTTGGATACCAACTATTATCAATCATAAGCAACTGTAGTCACTAAGCGATCAAAACATACCTAAGATGCAACATATACAACATTGTCAATTATCCTCCAATACCTAGCAGGGCAAAGTCCATTCTGATCAAGACATGCCCCAACAATTTTTCCATCACCGGGTCAGACAATTGAAAATAGCAAGTGTTAGAGAATAGAACAAAAACTAGGGAAAGGAGAGAGGAAAATGTAAATAAGCAAAAGAACTATACACAAGATTTATCTGCCAAAGGTTTAGTGTAACTAGATTAAAAAGCTCTTCTTGCAAATCCAAAGCATCAATATCGTGTATTCCAATGTGGAAAATAGGATTGCAATGCCAATGACAAAAGGAAT
>JBBYHL010474507.1:0-13281 GCA_038381835.1 Adansonia madagascariensis | reverse complement strand
AGTGCTTTTTTAAATGGCTTCATTAATGAGGAAGTTTATGTTGAACAACCTCCTAGTTTTGAAAATCCTCATTTTCCCGATCATGTTTTTAAACTTTCCAAAGATTTATATGGACTAAAGCAAGCACCTAGGGCATGGTATAAAAGACTCTCAAAATTTTTATTTAAAAAAGGTTTTAATAGAGGCAATGTTGATAAAACTCTATTTATAAAAGTAAAAGATAAGGACATTTTGTGATTCAAGTTTATGTTGATGATATTATTTTTTGTGCTACTAATGAATCTCTTTGTCAAGAATTTTCTAAGTTAATGCAAGGTGAGTTTAAGATGAGCATGATGGGAGAATTAACATTCTTCTTGGTGCTATAAATTAAAGAAACTAAAGATGGCATCTTTATCAATCAAGCAAAGTACACTAAAAAATTACTTATGAGGTTCAAAATGGATGAAGCAAAGTCTTGTTTCACACCTATAAGTACCTCAACAAAGCTTGAAAAGGATAAAGGAGGTAACATCGTTGGCTCTAAACTTTATAGGTTTATGATAGGTTCATTACTATATCTTATCGTAAGTAGACTAGACATAATGTTTAGTGCATGCCTATGTGCTAGATACCAATCATCACCTTAGGAGTCTTATCTAATTACCGTAAAAAGAATCTTTATATATCTTAGAGATACTCCAAATCTAGGCCTATGGTATCCAAAAGAATCACCCCTTGTCTTACATGCTTACTCTGATGCAGATTTTGGTGGATGTAAAATTGATAGGAAAAGCACTTTTAGTACATGTCAATTTCTTAGAAATATGTTCATATCATGGTTTTCCAAGAAACAAAATAGTGTTGCTTTATCCACAATCGAAGCAGAATGCATATCTGCAGGTAGTTGTTGTGCCTAAATTTTATGGATAAAACAACAAATAGAGGATTTTGGCATTACCATGGATCATATGCCAATTAAATGTGACAATATTAGTGCCATTTATCTCACTAAAAATCCAATCCAACACTCTAGAACCAAGCACATAGAAATTAGACATCATTTCATTAGAGATTATATGTAAAAAGGTGATATAGTGCTTGAATTTGTTGATATCTTGCATCAATTAGCTGATTTTTTCACTAAACCACTTGACAAAGATAGATTTTGCACAATTAGAAGAGAAATTGGATTAATGAATACACCCTAAAATTCATGATTTGATCTAATCCTGATACCATGCCTCACTATTGTTTGCATCATGCTTAGTTTTATAAAACTAGTTTTACACGCTTGCTTGTTTGATACTGTTCAATTGTCATGACTTTATTGGATAATTTTGTTAAATCTTGATTAAGTTTTGAATGATCTTGATTTTGGTCCAAGTTATATTTTTAAATGTTTTAAACAGATAATTAGGTCAAAATACATCTAATTTGATGTCATCTTATTGGAAATGACCCCATATTAGGCCATCTGTATCGATACCTGTACATTTTTCATCCATGCATCAAGACTTATTTCCAGTATATCGATACAAACCCATATTTGTTCTTTGTATCAATACCTATCCTTTCTGTATTGATACATTGTATCGATACATTGTATCGATACTTCTCAGTGTGTATTGATACAACAGTAATTTGATCTAAGTCTCGAGACCTAGTTCCTTGTATCGATACAAAACCCAAAATGTTCTTTGTATCAATACTGCTTATTCTGTATCAATACTTACTATTCATTTAGAACCCCTACATGAAATTCCATCATTTGAAAGCACTGTTCACAATACCATCCCTCTCTCATTCTATCTTCGAATCTTTAAAACTTATCATCCTCACCCTTTTCTCTCAAAATCGATTGCTCTATAAACCAAATTCCCTTATCACACATACCCAAAACCATTTTAAAATCACTCACTAACATCTAAACCATCAAGATTTTGAAATTCCCTATCACCCTAACCGTCACCGCTTCCTTCTCTAAATCCATCACTTTTGTCCAAATTTCTTCTGAAAATTCAACTTATTTTCATTCCTAAACTATTCCTCACCATTGTTTATGCAATTGATTATGGATTTATTCATTACATTGCACTAATTGCAAACCAATTTTAGCACTTATCACCTATTCAACAAAAGTCCTCAAATAGCCTTTTACCCACTCAACCTGTTCCCTTACCACCTGCTCGATAAAAGTCCTCAAACACAACCATGGCTCCCAAAACTAAACAAACAACATGCTGTCAAGGTCTCGTCACTTCTTCCACTCACCAGCCACCTTAAAAAAAAAAATTAGTCCTTCTTTGACTTATGTTTTCGTGATGCACAGACTCAAGAGCATTTCACCACCATTTATGCCTGGATGCCCATTCAACAATGTCGAGTTATCAACTTTTTTTTTCTCTGGTCCATTAATTATCCTTACCTTTAGATCTTTGAAACCTTCGGATGGACCAAAATCCTTTCCTTAAATGTTTCAATACATGAAAATCTTGTCTGTGCATTCATTAACAATGCCTCTCTTATTATTGATGACCATGATAATGATATTGCTATTTGGTCCTATCTTTTAGGACAAGATCTCCTTATCAACATGACTTTTCTTGCATCTACCTTCGATTTTCTGAATGAAGGCATCATCCATGAAGGCTCGACTCCCGTCGTATTGAACACCTCTATAATAAAGCCATGCTCCTTCCTTCAGTTGATCACTTATTCCATCTTATTATTTCATATGTGCTCTATCCATACGGAACCAAACATACCTTGATTAGCGACGCAGATTATTGGTGGCTACATATGATTCAATTCAGTAATCGTTTAAAGTTAGCCTATTTCATATTTGCTGACGTTGTTCTATGCGTGCATGGTTGTCATAGCCTTCTCCATGGCATGGCCTTGAGTTACTATTTTGACACTCAAGGTCTCGATCTTTTATGCGCCCCTGAAATTATGGTAACCACATACCACTACATTGGTCATAAATCCATGGGATTTGCTGGATATGAAATTCAAGGTGGTGACTTTGTTCCAAATGCTCATTGACAACCATCATTTGAGCAACCGGATACTTTCACTCCCGATGATCATGATGAAATAGAGCATGATAAGCCTCCCCCACCTTCGGCTCTTATGCCTATGGACATTCCTACGATGTTCACGTCTATTATAGGCCATTTTGATGCATGAGAAGGATGATTCGACACCATCAATGCTCGTTTCTCTAATCTTAAGCAAAGTCACCAAGCTCTAACGGAGCAATTTCATGCTTTCTCGGCTACTTTTCTCCACCTACTCCTCCACCCACCAAGAATCCTCTAACCATAAGGTCTAGTCAACTTAGACGTATTTATTAAATTGTCAAACTTTATGTTTTTAGGATATCGTTTTAAGATTGTTAGGATTTCTCTTTATTTATTAGCTTTTATGGTTTTAGGATTCTCCACTGCTCTATGTTTTGCATTGTCTTGAACATCTTTTGCTTGCTTTATTAATTTATCCTACTTATGCTTGCTTATTCTTAGTTATCCTTGAATTTTGTTTTGATATAACAAAAAAGGGGAGAAAGGCCCTAAATTTGCAATATGTTGCTTTCCATGAATTGATTATGCATATGTTGGAACCCAAATTACATGTTGAACATAAGCTTGATTTCTAATCTTGGGCAATTTATTGAGGGGGAGTCATTTTTTGTTACTTAAAGTAAGTTTTTTAAAAACCATTGCTTTATTGAGGGGAAGTTATTTTTTTTTATTAATCTCAAACACAAGCAAATTTATTTTAAGTTTTGTTATATCAAAAAGGGGGTGATTGTTAACCTTGATTTCGGTTTTGATATAACAAACAACTTAAGTTAAATTAATACTCAATTTGGTACTTGTGTTTAAATTGAAAAGCCTTTTTAAGAATACTAAGTTTGTAATTTGTCAAAAATTATATATTTATACTTAGAACAATTCTTAAGATGTGTTTGAGTCAACAAAAATCATTTCATAAACATTTTTGAAGGTTAGTATCGATACAAAGAAGAAATGTATTGCTACAATGTATAAAACCCCTCCAATGTATCAATACAAGTGTGTATGCATTAATACAGGCTACTTAGTATCGATACAAGGCTTGGCAGTAGCCAAGGTTTGTATAAAACCCTCAAATGTATTGATACAAGTGTGTATGTATCGATTATATCGATACAGACTGCTTAGTATCAATACTTACCCCATGTGTATTGATACAAGGCTTGGTAGTAGCCAAGGTTTGGCTGAAACCCTCATATGTATCGATACAAAGTATCTGTATCAATATAGCTTACTTAGTATTGATACTCATATCCCAGTATCGATCCAACAAGCTGTAACGATCACTTTTTTATTTATGTATCAATATTATTGGTATTATATTGATACTATAGTGCGGGATTGAACGAAAATAAACATTTATGAAGGCTATAACGGCTCTCTAACCACCACATTAAATGCCCAACGTCTATGAATCAATTTCCAGCTATAAATGGAGGTTCCAAACAGCTGAAGAAGTAGAGATTCAAATTTCATTGAATCATTGAACAATAAAAAGCTTAAAATCATCAAATTCGTTATTTTTCACTTGTATCAAATTCATACTCTTCAAGTTTATTTGTATCTCATTCATCTTGTACTTAAATTCCAGCAAACATCTATCTACTAGAGGTTTAATTTGTTTGCAAAATACTTTTTTCATTTCACAAAAGGGGTTCTGTGAAAGTGAGTAAAAATATTTAAGAGTTTAGGGTATAATTCTAAAAGTAATTGAAAGGTTCTATCTAAGCCTTAAAAAATAGTTGTGTAAGGTTATACCTTAGCCTTAAAGGTAACAATTTCCTTAGTGAATTATAAAAATCACCCTGGTAAGAAAGTACCAAGAAGAGAGGACAGTAGGTGCTGAATTAAAGGATCAAACCTTTATACATCCATTATTGGTTTTTCTCTTCCCTATCTTATTTTTAATTTTTAAATTTACAAAGTTTTTGTAAAACCAATTCACCACTTTCTTGGTTCAATCTTTCCTTTGAAGCTAACAGTGTGATCTTTAGCATTTGATAAACATGATTCTTGATAAACTTGTGCTTTGATTTTGATTTTCTATGGTTCACATGATATCATATTGTTTAAAGCTTGATTATATGATTAATTGTTGAAATCTAGCTTAAATCATGATTAATAAGCTTAACCTAGTTTTGAAATATGCAATCCCACTAGATCTAGGTTTCAACCAACATGATTTCTTAGGATCTGGGTGATTTGAACTAAGCTAAGCTAGAATCTAGTGATATTAAGCTAAAATTAGGAAGTTTAGATGATGAAATCATGATTTTCTTGCATAATACGATGTTTGAACTTGCTTATAAGCTTGTTCGATAATTAGGTTAACCTAGGTTTGATCTTGAACTTAATTGATTTAATCTTGCATAATTTTGCTAATTTGAGCTAGTGTAAGCTAAAGTCTAAGTGGTTAGAATTAAAATCTAGTGTTAAATGATGAAGTTATAGGTCTTGAACTTAGAGAATCATTCCAAAAAAGAGAAATTCATCTAGCTAGGTTTGACCATGCTTAGCCTTTAGTGTACTTGAGTGGGCTTTCCATAATTAATGCTTAAATGGTGAAATTTAGATGAATTTAGTTGAGTTGAATTTGGGTAAGCTAAAAATTATTGTCTATTTGGATGAATTTATAGGATTTACGTGTTTAATTATTGAGCTCAAATCACTAAAGCATGTTTTGGTTATGAATTATGTTGATTGAATTAAATCCAAATTTGTTTTCTTATGCTTGATTGTTAATAATGAGATGTTGATGAGAAAATGATGTTTAGATGAGCATAATTAGCTTAGGAATATTTAGTCGTGGATGATTGTTTACTAGAAATAGAGGTTAGTATTCAACATGTTTGATAAAATGCATGTTAGAGTGTTCAGGATATATAAGAACATTCTTTCCTTAAAAGATCCCCCAAAAGCAAGTCTTAATTCATTTCATCAATAGGTGAGTCAAGGGTCTGGTTTTGTTTAGTAAGTTTTTTTATGAGCAACTTGGGGATATTAGATAAAATAGTTTGGTTTAAAGCTGATTACAAGCAAATAAAAATGTTTTTTGATGCTTAAATATGCTTTGTTGAATTAAAACTTGTTGAGTGCTAGGTGATGTTTGAGTGAGTCAAAATATAGTGTATAGTGTCACTATAGATGCTGGTTATAGCATACAAGTGAGTGGCATTGGTTTGCTTCTCATTTGTTAAGAATAAATAATAATGAATAAAAGCTATACAAGCAAAGACATTCACATGACGTATTGCCAAGGTTGAAAAACATAGTTTTAGGTTGTGGCACTTAAAGGTCTTTATTGTTTCCTCATATAAGACATTCATAGAGTCTATTTGCTCTAGTTGTTGGATGTTCTAACATTCAAAAACATGTTATAAATTAACAAAATGTTTCGTGATCACAAATTATGTCAGAACTACTATTATAGTTCAACACTGTAGTCTCATAAAAATAAATTATTTTCAAATAGGTTACAGAACTTATGATTTTGAAACATTTGATTTCATGACCGGATAAATATAGAAAAGTCAAAAACATGACTTGTTTACACAGTTTTATTTCTGCGCATGATCAGTAGTATGAACTATTTTTGATAAGGATAATCATTTTTTAGTTTTCTAATATTTTTACACAAAAATACAATAAATAAGCTTTCCAAACATGTATAGCTTGCCTGATGGATACTTAGGACAAATCAAGAAGAAAATCTTGAATGCAAGCTATTTAGACATCTGATCGATGTAATAGTGTCCAATTAAAAAGTTTACATGATAGCCAAAATGATTTTCAAGAATTTTTTGAATATTTTTAGATTGAAGTATACGGAGTAAGAATTCAAAGAATTTGGTTTGGTGATTTTATGTGATAGGAATAACACATAATAAATTCAGAAAACTTGAAAGGTTAAATCTGACCCTTAGTTTCAAGTCTCTTTAGGGTTGGTATTCTCTATTTTGAGATATTTAGATGCCTTGGAATTGATTTTGGAAGTCATGTTTAGTGTGTTAATAGGTTTAGGTGTGTCCTATAAGAAGTCCCTAGTAGCTTACATTAAACTTCCAAGTTGAATTAAATAAAAGTTGATTTTTAGTCTTATTTCTAAGTTTTCAATTTGCTATTTTTGTGATTTCTAGAGTCAATTTTGATAAACAAATTTGAAATAGAGTTAATTGGTGAGGATTTTTATAGTGAAATGGTTTTATTGAATTTTTTCTTTATAAATGATTTTCACTCTGAGTCTTGTAAAACCAAGCTAGTCTAGGTAAGAGTTTTGAGATACATTTTTTTAGTGATATTTGTTTGAGTTAGAATAAATAAAAAAGGGATTATGATTGAATACATATGATTGAAACCAAGAAAAACAAATTCAAATATGTGTGATTAGTTAGTACCAATTTACTAGGCATCATGAGAGGGACTAAGTTTGTATTTTGCTATAACTAATTTTTGAGCCTAACTTATAGATATTTGGTATATACAGGCTGTAAACTTATTCATTTAGAGTTAGTGAATGCTTTTTTTAGGTGACCTATCATTACTAGCCAAAAAAATCGATGGTGACTTTTTAACCTGTCACTCTTTTATTTTGGTATGAGAGACTAAATAGGGCTTTACGATGATTAAAAGTGTTTTTTGCTCTGATATATTGAGGTTCATATCTAGATATATTATGATAGCTTTTTGGCTACTCCACTAGGGACTTTAGAGAGTCAAGCCTTAGACTAGTTGCATGTTATCTGAGTTTCTATTTTTCACAATTTTAGTCAATTTTCAATTATAATTTCCTCGATATTTATTATTTGATTGTTTGATTGATTGATTATTATGATGCTGTTATGTGTACTAACCTTGTTGCAGTGCTTGAATAAAAAACTTGATACTAGTCTTGCTTATAAAAATATGCAAAATAATTAATATATACATCTCAGATGATAAAGTAAAAAAGGTTTAGAGCTTTTCTCGGCCTACACTACACTAGCATATGCATTAGACTCTCTACTGTGCACCATATGAGGGAGATATAAGACCTTTTTTAGGATATATGGGGTTATTAACTGATCATGTGATTAACAATCCTTTGGTTAGCCAAAGCCCTGGGTTTATTACTCTTATTTACATGATTCATCCATATGAACATGAGCAATTTACTCACTAGGATTGAACCCATACCGCCAAGCCTATAATAGGCCTAGGATCGAATGCCTTGGTTGTCCTTATCAGGCAGAGGGAATGATTGGGGGATTGCATGCGTTATAAGTCATCTTAAACATGCATATAATGAGCCATAAGAGCCAAACTTAGTTAACCATACTAGAAGTTTAGAGGTACTGAAGATTAAGTGCAAACAAGAAATGCCTTTAACCTTTTCTTGCTCTATTTTTTCAAGTCTAAATCTCGAGTGGTGGACAAACAAACGTCATTACTAGGGATATTTATCATCCCGTTGATATGAGTTTATATTTATATTTATTATAACTCACTGTTTGGCTATCAAGTTAATGCTAAAATGTGTCCAAAGTATAAAATCCAGTTGAGGTGAATGTACACCTCAAAGTTTTGCATCATGTATGTTATATTATCGAGAACATTTGAACATAACATTATGCTATCAGATTGATGGCTAATGATGATAGTAGAAATATCATTATAGCTTGATTTTGAGAAAAGTGTCCTAGAAGGAATCAGTGCCCTAAGTTAGGGCCATGTATCAATAAGGTTAGTATTTTAAAGTCTACTTACAACTTTAATACCAAAATAAAAATGTCCTTTTGATTTTGTAAGCCATGAAGATTGAGAACAAATTTTTAGGACTATTTGAAATATCTTAGATATTGTTGGTAATGTGTTTGTATGTTATATATGACTAATTTGTTACTCTATCTCTTTGTTTTGACATCATATGCATGTAATCTAGAGCAGAGTGTATGAGTAAATGAATTTTATGTTGCATCCTATATGCTTCATTCATTGTTGTATTCATGCATGGATCATAATATAAGGTAGAGCCCATTTGTTTAAAATATCAAAGGGCAAAATATAGAGAACCAATTAGAGGATAGGATTAGTGTTTTAGAAAGTATCATTAGAGGAATTCATACATGACATCTAGGTAATGAGGAAAAATTATCTAAGTTAACAAAAATGGTCGAGGCTATTCAAGGGGCTAAAAGATAAACTTTCAAGGAGTTTTTGTTGTCTCTGTTCTATCCGAGTGTGAAGAAACTTCATGTTTTATATCTATTGGGTTTTATTGAGTTGGGTAATCACCGATGGCATAATGAGCAAGGTTTAAATAGGGATCAAACTGGTAACCTATCTATAGAGATGACTATACTCAAAGAATGGATGTTTTAATATAAACCTTCAAGCCACATCTCTTCTGTGATGGTTTATGCCTCCATAATGATTTCCTATATGTTTGCACCCATATCTTATCCATCATGTTGTATATTATCATTTCTGATAATTTTATCCTATACATTCATGCATGCATAGTATATCCTCATATGTTCATGAAAATAAAAGGGTCATGTTAAAATTTTTAGACATGGGGACCAAGAGGAGTATTGGTAAGGCCTATGGTTATTAAGGGAGATTGATTTATGTTTTTATTTTTTCTAAAACCAATAAGGTAAAAAACTTTCGAGATGGAAGAAAATCACAATGCTTGGTTAAGTGAGTTGGAAAAAGTCCAGAACTAGATAGGAAAGTTGTTGTAAATAATGATTCAAGAAATAGAGAAAGGGAAAGATATTGCAAATGAATACTTTGAAAAACCAAAGCATCGATGTCATGTATGACAATGAGGAGAATGTGTTTGTGGTGTTTAATCAAGAAAAAATGAAGATTATTACAAGAATCCTTGTTTGACTAAATTGCAAAATGAACTTTGATTCCTTGAAAATGTTGGAAAAAGCTTTTCTTGCAAAACCAAAGCATCACTATCATGCACGACAATCCAGAGAATGTATTTAAAGTGCCCAATCATGAAAGGAATGGTGATTATTATAGGAATCCATGTTTCTCTCATTTGAGGGATGAACTTTGATTTTTTTGCAAAATGTTGGAAAGAAAAGCATTTCTTGCGAAACCAAAACATTAATGTAGTGTATGACAATTAAGAGAACATGTTTGTGGTACCCAATTACAAAACGAATGGAGATTATTATAAGAATCCATGTTTGTCTCATTTAAGAGAAAAAGTTTAATTCTTTGGATAATGTTAGAAAGAAAAGTTTTTCTTGCAAAACTGAAGCATTAATGCCATGAATAACAATGAGAAGAATGTTTTTATGGTGCCTAATCATGAAAGGAATGGATATTGTTATGAGAATCCAAATTTGTCTCATTTAAGGGACAAACTTTTATTCATAGGAAAATGATGGAGAAAAAGCTTTCCTTGTGAAATAAAAAGGTCAATGTCTTTTATGGTAATGAAGAGAACGTGTTTTAGTACTCAATCATGAAAAAAATGGTAATTATTATTAGAAACCATGATTGTCCCTTTTGAGGGTGGTCTTTGATTCTATGGAAAATAGTGGAAAGAAATTTTTTTTACTAATTTAAAGCATCAATTATGTAATGCAATAAGAAGAAAACATTAGAAAGAAAAACTTTTCTTGCAAAATCAAGGCACTAATATCATGCATGACAATGAAAGGAATGTGTTTATGGTGCCCAATCATGCAAAGAATGGAGATTATTATAGGAATCCTTATTTGTCTCATTTGGGGATGAACTTTGATCCTTCGGATAAAGTTAGAAAAAAAGTTGTTCCTGCAAAACCAAACCATGAATATTGAGCATGACAATGATGCGAATGTGTTTGTGGTGTCCAATCATGAAAAAATGGAGATTATTACAAGAATTTTTATTTGACTCATTTATGGGATGAACTTTGATTTTTTGGAAAATGTTGGAAAGAAAAGCTTTTCTTGCAAAACCAAGGTGTCAACATCTTGAATGACAATGAGAAAAACACATTTGCAGTGCCTAATCATGATGGGAGCAAAGATTATTACCAGAATCTTAGTTTGTCTCATTTGAAAGATAAACTTTAATTCTTAGGAAAACGGTGGAAATAAAAACTTTGCCTGCAAGACCAAAGCATTAATGTAGTGTATGACAATGATGGCACCCAACCATAAGAAAGTGGAGATTATTACGAGAATGCATGTTTATGTTATTTAAGGGGTAAACTTTAATTCTTTGGACAATGTTGGAAAGAAAAGCTTTTCTTGTAAAACTAAATCATCAATGTTGCGCATGACAATGAAGAGAATGTGTTTGTGGTTCCTAATCACAAAAAGAATGGAGATTATTATGAGAATCCAAGTTTGTCTCATTTAAAGGATGAACTTTGGTTCTTAGGAAAATGATAGAAATAAAAGCTTTTCTTGTGGAACCAAAGCATCAATGTAGTGTATGACAATGAAGAGAACATGCTTGTGGGCACCGAAAGAATATAGACTATTATAAGAATCCATGTTTGTCCCATTTAAAGAAAAAACTTTGACATTTCAAAAAATTATGGAAAAAAAAGCTTATCTTGCAAACCAAAGCATCAATATCATGTATGACAATGAGAAGAACGTCTTTGTGGTGACCAATCATGAAGAGAATAGATATTACTACAAGAATCAATGTTTGTCTCATTCAAGGGACAAAATTTGATTTTGTGGAAAGCTATGGAAATAAAAGCTTTTCTTGTGAAACCAAAGCATAATGTAGTGTATGAAAATGCAGAAAGTGTGTTTATTGTGCCCAATTATGAAAAGAATTGAGATTATTATGAGAATCCATATTTGTCTTGTTTGAGGGGTAAACTTTGACACTTTCAATAATATTGAAAAGAAAAGCTTTTCCTATGAAACCAAAGCATCAATGCTATGCATTAAAATAAGGAAAATGTGATTGTGGTTTCCAATCACAAAAAAAATGGAGATTATTAGGAGAATCCTAATTTGACTCATTTATAGGATAAACTTTAATTTTTTGGAAAAAGCTGGAGGGAAAATCATTTCTTACAAAACCAAAGTATCACTGTCCTGCATGATAATAAGGAAAACGTGTTTATGGTGCCTAATCACGAAGAAATGGTGTTTATTATGAGAATCCTTGTTTGACTTATTTATGGAAAAAAATTAATTCTTTAGAAAATGTTGGGAAGAAAATCTTTTCTTGCAAAACCAAGGGATTAATATCACGCGTGATAATGAAGAGAACGTGTTTAGGCACCAAATCACATAAACAGTGGAGATTATTATAGGAATCCATGTTTGTCTCATTTAAGGGATGAACTTTGATTTTGTGAATAATGTTGGAAAGAAAAGCCTTTCTTGTGAAACCAAAGCATCAATGATGAGAACAAGGTCTTAGTGCTTGATCACAAAAAGAGTGGAGACTATTATAGGGACCCATCTTTGTCTTATTTGATGGATAAACTTTGATTCTTTGAAAAACATTGGAAAGAAATACTTTTCTTGTAAAACCAAAGCATCAATTTCCTGCACGATAATGAAGAGAATGTGTTTGTAGAGCCCTATTGCAAAAAAAATGGAGATTATTACAAGAATCCAAGTTTGTCACATTTGAGGGATGAACTTTGATTCCGAGGAAGATGATGGAAATAAAAGCTTTTCTTGTGAAACCCGAGTATCAATGTAGTGTATGCCAATCATGAGAACATGCTTGTAGGCATCAAAAGAATGTAGATCTTTATGAGAATCCACATATGTCTCATTTGAGGGATGAACTTTGGTTCTTCAAAAAATGGTGCAAAAAAGTTATCTGGCGAAGTGAAAGCATCAAAGTCATGCATAACAATGAGGAGAACGTGTTTGCAATAACCAATTACGAAGTGTATAGAGATTACTATAGGATTCAATCTTTGTCTTATTTAAGGGACAAACATTGATTCTTTAGAAACAATGAAAATAAAAGCTTTTCTTGCAAAATCAAAGCGTTATCGTAGTGTATGACAATGAACGAATGTGTTTGTGGCATCCAATTATGAAAATACTAGAGATTATTACAAGAATCCATGTTTGTCTCATTTAAGGGATGAACTTTGATTGTTTGAATAACATTGGAAAGAAAAACTTTTCTTGCGAAATCATTATTTAATACAAAGCATTTACATTCAAAAAGATGAAAGTAGCTAATGTTAGGTTTTCTTCCTTTAAAAAGTTCATATGGAGTTTTCTTTAGGATTGGCCTA
>JBBYHL010474475.1:0-13284 GCA_038381835.1 Adansonia madagascariensis | reverse complement strand
AATCCAGTTATATTAAATTTTAATTCACCTCTCTTAAGAAACTTTTACAACTGATAAACCTCTATAATAATAGCCTCTTCAGTTGCTCGATTACTAAGACTTCCTGTACTCTATTACCCTTATTCCAGATCAATGATCATATAATTCAGAGGGTAAAACAACTTAACAACATTTCAAATACTAAAATAATTCATAATTATATCTTACCATCAAATTTTAAGTTATAAAACTTGAGATGATGACAAATAACTGACATCCATAACATGCCCTCCAGCAGCATGCTAGCATCTAATTGAACAATAAGCTGTAATCAATATGGTCTAACTAATACAAAGCTTTCCCTTCAACCAATACATCAGACTTTTACAACAATTTGACCAAATTTAGTTTACAGATGAAATCAAGTTGCAAGGAGGAAAATAGCTTTTAATAGTGCCAAATGCCCGGGTCCTCATCATTAGCAAATCAGCATTCAAATTTGAACTACTTCACAGATTTGTTTCCTTCGGATCCCCAATCACAACTTGCCTTTTCACGTTTGCCTGGATTAGAAATATTCCACACTCTTTAATCATATCCTCGGCATTTTGAAAAAAACAAAAAAAAACTGCGAAAATTTATCAAATTAATTAGTAATTACATAAGGTCAAATTTCAAAAGGCGTTTTGGCAATATACGTTAATTACACAATAATGCAAAATGAATGATAAATTAGTTAAAAGAAAAAAAATAAAGAAAAACGACCTTTCTTTCGGAATAAATCTGCATGGCATAATCCAAAATCACCTCAGTGATTCTCTTCTGGTGCGCCTCGATGGCCGCCGTAAATGCAGGCACCACAAGATCGCCTGAATTTAAATTTTCAAACCAAAAAAACAAAAAAAATCGTGTCCGGAATAAGTTAATTCAATGCAAAGGAGGAAAACAACGGTCGCTTAATTAGGGCGGACGAAGGCGATGTCGCCTGGATTGAGGCCAGCAGCCATGGACGGAGGGGATCGGACGTTGAGGATGAGGAAGTAACCGAATGATTCGGGAGATTAGGAAGTAGATGATCGGAAGTTGAGATTATCCAGGGCCCATGCTCCCTTCGCTGCCATCAACTGCTACGATTACGTATCGTAAGTTTCCGGGCACGGTTTTGACCGGTTCTTTGATTATCACGAGTTTCGCGGATGATCCCGGTGATGACTACTGGTTTTGTTTTGTCTCTTTGTTTGCTAGCGTGACGAATCATTGTCACTTAGCTGGCCCTTGGAGCGCTCCAATGGATGGGTGCGCTTGGTTTTGGTGTCAGTGTGGGAGATAAAAAAAGCCCAAGCTTTGTCTATTTCACGATTCATTAATTTTGGTCCATGCGGCGGTCATCAAATTTCGATTACATATTTAAGCCATTTGGATGTATAAATAATAAGATATAAAATTTATTTTATTATTTTACCTTTCAAATGCGATAACAAACTATTTAAATACATAATAGATAAATATATAATTTTTTAATTATTTTATCTTTTAATAGGTTAAAAAATACTTTAATATAATAAAGCCCTAACTTTTTTCATATTAAACGGGTATTATATAATTTTAAATTATTTGAATAAATTTAATAAATTTGAGTTATTTAAATATATAATTGATAAATATAAAATTTATTTTATTATTTTATTTTTTAATGATAAAATGTGTTTTCAAATAAATTTATTTTAGATCAAGTATGATTAAATAAATTTTTTTTAATTTTCAAATCGACGTAATTCAATCTACGAATATATTCAATTTTAACTAATAAAAAGGTCAAATAAAATAAATTAAAGTATTCACACTATTTAAATAAATCACCAATAAATAAAACAAAGAAAGAAAGCCCTCTTTAGTCAATATTATGAAAAATAAAGTTTTAGTTTACACTAAAAACTCCTTCATTTTTTTTAGTTCAAGAAAACGAAGTATAACCCGAAAAAAAAAAAAATTAGAAGTTGGTCTTAAAACGTAATTATGATTATGGTTAGATTATGAGATGGGTAAAGCCAATTGAAGAAAAGTCATAGTTTCTTATCGCCAAAAGTTTAGAAAAAAGAAAAGCAGTTTGTCATGTGGCTTGACTGGCTTCTCCCAATTAAATTTCAAGGAAAGCAATTACTTGTAGAATGGTAATTACTTTATTTTCATCTTTGCAAACCCAAAGACTAAACATTAAAATAAAATAATTAATTTGAAAAATATAATAATTTTATATTATATTCGTATATTTTATTTATTATAATCATATTTAAAATATTTTATATTTATATTTTTTAATATATTAATAATTTATATTATATAATTTTTTATATTATATTTTAATTTTTTATTTAATAAAAAAATTATTTTATCTTATATTTATATAAACGTATTAAATATTATCAAATGCGCCTTTCTACCAAATCAAAATAAATTTTCACCGTCCGATCCGTTATATCACTGTAACCGTTGGAGGCGGTATATCACCAAAACGACCATCACTAAGAATAAAAAAGAATAAAATTTAATCGAACCGAGAGTTAAATTAAACCGCTTCAAACCCGTGGCCCCACCTGGGCCGAGTATTTGATGACCGAAAAATTAAGAATTAACACATATCCGATAACTGAAAAAAAAATTCCTTGCCCTCGACCATTAACATTTCCCCTTTGGCAATAACGTTTCGGAAAATAATACCGTAATAATGAATAAATAAACAAATCCGTTTATATCTCGCTCTCACTTTTTAAAATCTCGATCTTGAGAGGCAGAAAAGTTGTATTTTGTCTGACAATACGCGAGCTTAAGCAGAAGCCTTAAACTTTGGCTTTTCTTGCTAATCCAAGCAATATCAGCGTTCTTCTCTCACTGTCAGTTCCTCTTAGATTTGTTTTTTTTTTTTTAATTTTTTTTATAATACGGAAAGTTCAACGACCTTCTTTTAGTCCAAATCAGCGGCTACGATTGCATGCTCGACGCCGGAGTTTGTTCACCTCGACAGAGCGACCGCCACGACGACGTCGTTGGAATATATGCGTTAGCGGTGAGATTAAGAGGATAGGTTTTGCCGATTCCGTTGGATGTCTTTTGGGTTCAAGCTAAATGCTTCTTGCCGGGGATCTAGGGTTTTCGAGCCTGGTCCTTTTGGTCTCCCTTGTTATTCCTTTGGCCGGTTTTTATATTAGGTGGAAATGGCGGCTCTCTGTTGCGAGGCAATTGGAGATCAAGAGGCTTTTGATTTTGGCATCGGAGGAGGCCGCTAGGGCCGAGTTTGAGGCATCACTTGAATATGGTACTACTATTTCTATTTCGAGGAACTATCAGCAGTGCGCAGTTTGCTATTCTCCTACTACTACGCGGTGCGCCTGCTGTAAATCCGTTCGATATTGGTAAGTAAATTTCTTAATTTTGGTTATTATTTTTCTTTGTTGAGAACTATTGAGAATTTTTTTTTTTTTTTGGTTTAAGGCATTTAGTTTGAATAGCATTTGATATGAATCTAATTATTTGTTGACGATCATATTTTAAATGTTATACAATTGAAGAAATATTTGGTTAGAGATGTCATTCCATTCAGGGCAATGTGTTTTCTAATTTAAATACTTCATAATCTATATAAATTTACTTAGACATACAACTAAGGGATATAAGGTGTGTATTTGAAATGAGAAATGAAGTAATTTAGAAGATTTGGTTGGTGAATATTGCATTATAGGTTCAATATCACCAATCTATCATGGATGGGATTTACTCTTAAAAACTGCAATACTTTGATGGATGGTTCACGGTTATGTTGATCTTTGAGCAAATGTTTCCGTTTGTATATGCCAAGTGAGTCCCCTATCTATCATATGTTACAAAGATGAAATACTAGAAAGCTTTTTCTATTCCTCTTGAATTCTATCTTGCAGGTTAGGAGTTCCCCCCCCCCCTCCTGCCGTGTAGTTTAGGTTTAGAGGTTCATATTCACTAAGTACATCTGCAAATAGCTAAAATTTGGTTCATTTGATGGGAAAAAAGAATACCACTCTAATGAATGGAAATAATTTTAGCTTTTTCCTATGATGTAATTGTAATCCATAGACCTGAATTTATGGTACATAGATGGTAAATTGTGTCTGAATTGAGCATTTTTTTTCCTTGATGACAATATTGTTTCTATAGAATTGTCTTTTAACAGTATTTTGTTTGCATCAAAATTTGGATATTTTAGTTCTGCTAAGTGTCAAATTATTCATTGGCGGCAAGGTCACAAGGAAGAATGCCATCCACCTATCGATGTCACACATCATAATCATGATGAGGTAAGTGACTCTGGTCAGAAGGTGACAGAGCAAGACCAATATGAAGATAGATATGAGATTGAAGAAAAGCAGCATGTAAAGCCAACTGAAACAAACCCCATGGAACCTGCATTGTCTAGTTCCACTAGCTTTTCTGTGGTTTTACCCAAGAAGGGTGATGATATAAACCTTGAGTTCCATTCTGATGGGAATGGAACGAACTCTGCTTCAGAATCTTCCAATGCTTCGTTTTCTGGATTTTCATCTTCTGCAGCAGGCAGTGAATCATCTGATGATGTTTCTGTGTGCCAGAGCATTAGTTCAATTGAGCCTGATAAATTGAATAGATCTTCATCCACTGATGCTAAACTTGACATGGTGTGGACCGCTTCTGGTGTTAACAATATGGATCAAACCAATCCATTATCCCCGAAATTTGCGAGGTTGGTTGATTCTGCAGATAGACTTTCTAAATTAAATCAGACTAAGCCTGAGCAAAGTGGGGAGAGTCAATTCAAAGCAACTAGTTCTTCTGGTTTAGGCATTAGTTGTATGTGTGAGGGCTCAATTCCTGAGGGTTTTACATTATCTTCTGGTTTCTGGGGCAGAACTTTGGAATCAGTTGCGTCTACAACTGATGCTGAGTCTTATCAGTCTAATTTAAAAGAAGGCAGTAAAAGTGAATCTTCCTTACATTTTTCATTTAATTTGTCTAGAAATGCTTATTCCTCTCACCCACAAGGCTCCAAGGTGACAGCTGCCAAATTGGATGATACTCCTCGGGTTGCTTTGGAGCATACTAAGCTTTCTGATGGAGTAACTTTGTTAGAAAATGTTGGTTTAGATACTCCGAAGGTGTGCAACTCTCCAACCTCAAATTCTGAATGGCCTAAACATGTGGAGCATGGGTCCTGCAATATTTCACATGTCGCAAAACCCAGAGAAGCTATCAATACAGATGCTCCATTAGTTGCTACCTTGCCATCTTCATTTTTGGAAAAGTCAGGTTCAAGCGTTGTCATTAATGGACCTATTAATGCTTCTCATCAATTAAAGCCTTCCGATGCTTGTCCATCCACTGCCACATTGCATGATGTTCCTAGTGCGAAATATGGAAAAGTCGATTGTGTTCATGCAAATGCTGCTAGATTACATCAGGTTTCAAGTTCTTCTTCTAATGGTAGGCATAGATTGAAAACCTCTATGTGGATAGTTGTTGACCAATTCAGAGGATCTAAATTGCCCAAACACTATCCATTTGGAGTTGGTAACGAGGCTGCTGGAAAATATAATGATAAGGTTCACCCGAAGTTGCTTTTATTTTTGGCCTACTGGTTTAGCCTGTGACTATTAGCTTTTACTTAAATTTTCTTTGGTCTTTGTAGGGGCTTTTTCCTTATGAATCGTTTGTCAAGCTTTATAGTTGGAACAAGGTGGAGCTGCAACCATGTGGCCTTGTAAACTGTGGGAACAGGTAATATAACATCGGTTTTTTTCTTATGGCAAATAGTTATGGAAAAACCATATAGAGCATATTAATAAAATTTTTTCCTTTTTTTGTATTGTATTATTTTGTTCATTACTTTCTTCATTTTTCATTTTAAATAACACAGGCCATATGTAGAAGCTACTTATTTAATTGGGAAGAATAGATTTTATTTTGCTTCTTTTTACTGATTGTTGTGACGCGCTTTACTATGAATCTTTTGTACTGAAAACTTGTGACCCAAATCAAATATCTTTGCCCCTTGTTTATCATGGAATCATTTTTTAAGCTTTATTTGTTTGATTGCTTGGTGAAGAATCTTCATTGTTGGATTAACTTCAATTGACAGTTTTACACTCACTGGCCCTCGCTGTTATCCTTGTGTTGCACTGTTGAGCAAGCCTATTTCAGTAAACAGTTGGATATTGAACATTATACTTTGATTCTGTTACTCAGATCTGACTTGTGAGTATATTATGAAGAAAGAGACAGAGAGCGCAGTCATTTTAACTGCTCATGTTCCTTGGGTTTAAACTATTTGTGCTGTTGATATTTGCTGGTTTACTATATTCCTCTTAAGGTTTTAGTTTTTCTGTGGGACCTTGGATGGGTGTCTATTTGACTATATTTTCCCTGTAAGGTTTCTCTTTATATGTTGTTAATGTGCCGTATACTTTGCACAGTTGTTATGCCAATGCTGTCCTCCAATGCTTGGCATTCACCCCTCCTTTGACTGCTTACTTTCTTCAGGGACTCCATTCCAAAGCATGTATGTCCCTGTAACGCTTCCAAACTGGAATTATTTACATTTGTGTTTTGAGGTAGCGTGTTGGATGACTCATACTTTAAATGGCTTTATTAGGTGCAAAGAATGAATGGTGTTTCACCTGTGAGTTTGAAAATCTAATTTTGAAAGCTAGGGATGGGAAATCCCCACTGTCCCCTATAGGAATACTGTCTCAACTACAAAATATTGGTGGTCAACTTGCTAAAGGAAAAGAGGAAGATGCACATGAATTTTTAAGGTGAGATAGATTTGCTAGTATTCAATGCTCGAACCTTTTTAATAATGTTTTGTTCATGACAAATGAGTAATTCTTTCAATAATATTGCAGCTATTTATTGATGAATTATGTTTGGCAGGTATGCTATTGATGCTATGCAATCGGTTTGTCTTAAAGAAGCTAGAGTGGATTCGCAAGGTCGTTCAGAAGAAGAAATGACTTTAATAGGCTTAACGTTTGGAGGCTACCTTCGGTCAAAGGTAATATTTTAAAACCAATCTACTTTCTGGTTGCATCTCTCTTTTTTCTTTTTCTTTCTATTACTTTATTCATGTACCAGATCCAGATGTCTTAAATGAGCGAAGAGGTGTCAGGTGTGTTAAAATGCAAATGATGCATGTAAGTTTGTTATTATTGTCTGCAGATACAGTGCATGAGGTGTCAAGGCAAGTCCGACCGTCAGGAAAGAATGATGGACCTTACAGTTGAGATTGAAGGAGACATAGGAACCCTAGAAGAGGCTCTTCGGCGGTTTACAGGGACTGAAATTTTGGATGGAGAAAATAAATACCAATGTGGCAGGTTGGTTCAGTTACATTTTTTTTCAAAAAAGCTATTTAGATATTATTTCGATATTATGATCACGTGACAAGAGCTGAAGTTGAACTTTTATGATGATAATTCTAATTTCAAAATGTTGTACATTTTTATTTGTTCACCTTACTCTTTCAGTTTGGTTAGATTTTGACAATTTAACTTTTGAAGAAATTCTCTCCTTTAATCATAAACCAATGGGAGGATAGATGCTAAAATCAAAGCTATTATTTTCCTTTTTCTTTTTGGCCTTGGCTTTGGCTTTTAACTTGTTGAATCTGGTCTTTGTTTCTATAAGTAGCATACTTCAAAGAAGCTCTAGGGCTTTATTTTGATGCTTTTGGAGAAACAAATTTTCCTCAAAATTTGGAAGCTACAACTAAGTGTTTTTTTTATGTCATGTTACATTATTTTGTGCGTTATCATGCAAAAGTGGCTCTATTATATTGATTGATAATTTTTCCTTTTCTTTTTCGGCCAAATTTTCATTGATAGTTGAAACTTGAAATCTATATTTATGCTTCTGTAATGTTCATACCAAGAAATAAACAAATTTTACAGAACTTTGGCCAACGAAAATGTAATTGCTTGGAAAAAAAAAAGTCTGTGTTTCATCAAAGATTACTCTGATGATTGATTTTGTTTTCCCAAGAACATTTCTTTTTATCAATATTGAGTTCTTGTGCTTGTTGATTTTAGTGGTGGTTCTCTGTGTAATTATTTACATTATGCATGGTTGCAGTTCGTCAACTAAGTGCTCTATTTGCTATAAGGCATTGATTTTTAGAGGTTTTGATCACTTTGTCAGTCCTTGTTTTGTTCAGATGCAAATCTTATGAGAAGGCCAAAAAGAAGTTGACAATATTAGATGCTCCAAATGTCCTTACAATTTCTTTGAAGCGATTTCAGGTACACCATTTGGCAAAGAATGCTGTTTTGCTCTATTCTTGATTCTTACAGCTGAAGTGTTTCATGTTGCAGTCTGGTAAATTTGGAAAGCTTAACAAAGCAGTTCGATTCCCTGAGATCTTGAACTTGGCACCATATATGAGTGGGACAAGTGATAAATCACCCATATACAGGCTCTATGGGGTGGTGGTCCACTTGGATGTTATGAATGCTGCATTTTCTGGTCACTACGTGTGCTATGTTAAAAATTTTCAAAACAAGTGGTTCAAGATTGATGACAGCAAGGTATGTTCTCTACAATTATCATCTGAATACCTAAAGCCATTTCGTTGGTTTTATTGCGTGACTTTTCCTCAGTCTATGTTTTCATCGACATTATATATTGATTACCTACCCTCGTGTTGTTCCGGTTTTGCTCCCCTTAATTGGATGTTAAAAGTTTTTGCCATATGTAATGGTTGGCTGTGCTGCCATGATAGTAATAATCAGTGATACTTTTAAATGCTTTGCTTTGCTTTGGGATCACTTAAGTTTCTTGTTTGATAGGAGATATAAGAAAATGACTTATTTTTCCAGAATGTGCATCGGAGTTTTTTTTTTTCCCCCCCTTTTATTTCTGGGCTGATTTTTTTGGTTGGTGATAAATCGGCAGGTAACGCCTACGGAACTTGAACGAGTTCTAACAAAAGGGGCATACATGCTTCTTTATGCAAGGTAACGAATCTCTCTCTCTCTCTCTCTCTCTCTCTCTCTCATTTTTTTTTTGGGATAATTTGGGCAAGGTAACAAATCTCATTTGCTCTTTTGCTATTAAAATTTGTATGCTGTAATTGGCGTGCTGGTTAACAATCTGGTTACCTTGCAGGTGCTCACCCAGGGCCCCGAGATTGATAAGGAGCCGAAATAAGGCCATTCCATTGAGGGTCAGTTCAAAGAACCAGCCGAAGTCAAGTCCTTCAACGCATTCTAGTGTTGATGAATTTGACACCGTTTCAATTCATCCAGATGTTCCTGGAAGCGTTGAATCTTTTTATTCAAAATACAGTCGGTTGCAAAGGATTTTAGAAGATGACTCATCAAGTGATAGCTCTTCTCTTTTTAGCAACAACTCTGATGAAGGCTCCTGCTACACCGATGGCACACGAGATTCCTCCAGTGCCGATGACTTGTTGGATTCTGTGTTCGGTGATTCAATACATGGTTGGAACAGCCCCTGGAGGAGTTCTGATTCCGATGCTTCATCATCTCCTTCTCCCCTCTCCTTGAAGCATTCACCCCTTGCTGATGTAGACCAATATACCACAGGTTCGCCTGAAATTCGCAGCTATCAAAGGGAGTATACTGATTCATTTACAGAGAATGTTGCTGTTTCGGACAGACGAACTGGTGGGAGTAGCAGGCAGATATACAGGGAAGGTAAGGGAAATGATAGTTTTTTAGAATCCAAGGCGAGTAAACAGTGTGGAAAGGGATAGGTGGTATTAGTAGTAGTAGTAGTAGGTATAGGGAAACTGAGTGGGAGGGGTTAACCCTTTAGATGATGTAATCTTTTAGAAAATTAACGAGAGAAAGAACCGATTAAAAATTTTATTACGAGGCTGAGGTAAATAAGATTTGGGGGATGTATATGCATAAGTGATGTACCCTATGTAGTTATATGGGCATTGTTTAAACAAAGCAACCGGGCCACCACTATTTTGTTTAATCCATTCTTTTGGCAATAATAAACGACTAAAAAATTGGCTCGGAGAGATCAAATTGTTCGGATCGTGGGATTTTGGTTTATCGGTTTAATCAGTTTAATTAGTTTCATCGGATGGTTTAAAATATTTTAAAATTAAATTTTACAAAAAATAAATGAAAGTAAAAAAAAAAAAAAAAGAAGAAAAAAATTAAAAGTTAAGAAAAATAAAAGACAGAAATCACATAAGCCCATCATAATCCAAAATATAAAAATCCAAAGTTGCAAACTTTAAATGGAAAAATATTTAAAAAAATAATTATTCTTTTATCAATTTCATCAAATTGAAAAAATCCAAATACGGAAAGTCTTTCTCATTTTACTACTTAATTGGAATATTCCAAGTTAAAGTAATGGTTCAGGCAAAGCCAAGAGCCTGAGTATAGAATAGTCTGCAAAAGAACTTTATTTGGTCAAACAATTTGAATTTTATTTTATTGATGCAGAAATAATGGACTAGAATTTTCATCAATCACCTACTCCTCAAAAGTCGACAGGGAAAAGGTTTGTTGGGCAAAACTTTGAGGTGTGTCTGGACGAGAGTGGGGGATTAAAAGTGGAAAATAGTTAGAAAAATATATTCTTCAAAGCTCGTTCTTTTTTTTCTTATTTTTGTTTTTAAATCAAATAAAAGTGCCATAAACACATAGACAAGTCGGACCCACTTATTTAGATTCTCATGGCTGAGTGTGATAAAAGATTTATAATCACACGAGAATTTAAATTTAAATTTTTAATATTTTTATTTTAATTTTTAAATTATTAAAAATAAATATTTTTATTAAAACAAAATTTAAATAATTTAAGCTTATTTAATTTGACTTTCAAAATTTTTTTTCAATGTTCAATTTAAATTAAATCCATGCAAAAGTGCAACAAATTATTCAATTTATGGACATGTTTATGTTAAGTAAAGAACTTTCATTAATTCCGCAACAAAATAGATTAACTTAAGGATGTTATCTGCCAAATACTTCAATTTTTTTGTCCGAAAATTTTTTTAATTTTTGAAACTTAATTATAATAAACTCTTAAATTTTTTTATACAACACAAATTTTTATAACAAAGTGTTAAGTAATTACCAAAATTTTGTGTGTTTTCAAAAATTAATTTTATTTTAAAAAATTTGAATCCGATGAATAAAGCAAATTTCTTCATTACATGTTTCGATGTGTCTATGAAATTCCTCGTAAACTCCCTTCCATCCATAAATTAATATCTATTTTCTTTTATTTTTTTTAAACTTTTTTATTTATATAAGATTAAATAAAAGAACACACCTAATTTAAAAGAGATTGCTTGATTCGTTAAATGTATTGAATAAGATGCAAAGATTATGTTCAAATATGTTTTAAAAGTCAAAGAGTTGTTAAATCATATTATTAAGACGGATAGAATTATCTTTTCAACTATAATATTTTTAAAATCTAAGGTACAAAATGAATGAATATCATATTTTTAGAGATTGTAGTATTTCTTCACTTGAACTTTTGGCATTTAAATCGAGGTTTTTCAAAAGAAATTTAAAAAATTAATTTAATTGATTTATGCAATTACTTTTGATGAAATAACATATAATAATTTAAATTCAAATCCCAATATCTATGATTTTTTTTTTTTTTACTTCATTTTGAGAAAAAGCTACCTGTCTTGCAAGAACTTTCCCTAGTAATTCATGATATTCAAACCATAGGAGGACGTAACAATTTGCTAGTAATCGAAAAGTCAATCATTTTGGGTTCATTTGTCAAGTAATTTGAATAAAAATGTGTCCAACATTAGGTTGCTAAATTCAAATCAAGCTAATGTCCAAGGACAAAAAGTGAAAGAAAGAGTTGATCTCTGAAAGCAGATTTATATTAGCTATATCCGTCTTTGAACAAACACCTGGATTTTGATTTGTAGTATTGTTGAAAATGAACTTCAACAAAAAAAAAAAAAAAAAAAATTCAAGCTCGACTTTCGAAGGTTGTTTTAACTCCAAGAAGTGTTCCAACTGCAATAATCCATCTGGTACGAAGTGGGTTTTACTGTGTGCCTGGGTCGACTGTCTTTGTATTATTATTGATCAAGAAACAACAAAAACAAGGGGATATGCAAGTGGGATGTTGTAGCTTCTTGTAGCCGACATTGAAAGCTAGCAAAAGTCTGCGATCGAGAAGTCACTGCCAACGACCAAGCATGCATGCATTTGATCAAAGTATGTGTCGATCAATTACTTCTATCTCTCTTAAAACAAGTCTGTCTTTAATGGCTCTTTATAACAACTTGGAGCGAACATGGGACCCTTTCCAGCCCCAACTTGTTCAAAGAGAAAGATCAGATTGAAATATGGGCAAAACTTCTTCATTGCCTCTTCCATTCCTTCTTTTAATAATTCCTGTTCACAGAAAAGTTTGTTCTTTTAGCCATGAATTCATAGCAAGGTTTCATTGTTTTTACATTTGCTTTTTCCCCAGAAAAATCTCGTCTCCACTCCAGGTTCTTTGGATCCTCCTTATGTCTCGGAGGTGTCGGGGCTAAGACAACGAATCATGGGTGTTTGTCTAAAGATATATCTTCTTTGTCATCCATTTATGTCGTCTGTTAAAATAAGTCTCCTTTTCGGCTTAAAAGGCAATGGTATTGCCTGTCTTGTTCTTGTCGTTAAACAAACTTAGCATCTTAGGCAAAGCTGATTTGAGCCGCTTTTTCAATTGATGCGCTGGTCTTTTTTTGATCTCTGTGATTATTACGTTCTACAATTAATCTTCTTCTGGTTGATCTGCAGCATCACCAACCAAATTACCAAGAGAGTTCTTTACTTGCTTCACATTAACTTACATACATACATACATCCCTTAATGCCAATTACCTTAAAACTAGCTAGAAAGGCAGACCTTGCTTCCTCGCCAACTGATGTTGTACTCACCTTTGACCCATACCTTAAACTCACATCCCAATCTGATTTTTAAGGCCATAAATTCCAAGCAGTACTACTTTCTTCAAACGAACTCAATTGGCTAATTAAGCCGAATTGGACCTCCCCTCCCCCCCAGTCTTAGAAATTACTCTATGCTGATTAAATTAACAATCTTTTTGGTTACACAAACTACTGCTAAAAGTAAAATGCAGCAATTAGACACGTCATGCTGTCAAAGAGCTTTTATATCTATATATAAATAAAGATAATAGTAGATTATTTTGAACAGATCTTGGAAAATCTACTCTGGGGTCAGCACATATGGACTACTGATCTCTAGGTGAGCACCGAAAATAAGCAAAAC
>JBBYHL010474464.1:0-13284 GCA_038381835.1 Adansonia madagascariensis | reverse complement strand
AGGTCTATATTCGATGTTTTCTTGAATAGAATCCCCTTCCCTGGATGTGCCTTTAAGTAATGAAGGACTCGGTAGGCAGCCTGTAAATGAATCTCTTTCGGATCATGCATGAATTGACTGATGACACTCACAGAATAGGATAAAAAGATCGCAAATGGATAATGTTAGGGAGTATTTTAATAAAGTGTTATCCCCACTTATTCAAAAGGAAGTATCCCTGAATCCTGCTATGTTGATACACCCCAACAAAATGTAATGGTAGAAAGAAATAATGTTTACTTTCTTGAAATAGCTTATGCCCTTCTTTTTTAGAGGAAAGTTCCAAAACAATTTTGGGGAAAGCTAAACTTACAATCACTCATTTTATTAGTAGATTTCCATCTTAGGTTTTAGGCTTTAAGAGTCTTTGGGAAGTGTTCTCATGCTTTTTCTAGATTTTCCTATTCCTAATCGCTTGACTCCTCATGTTTTTTGGGTGTCATCTTTGTCCATGTTTATGCTTATGGTCAAAGTGAGCTAGATGCTAGAGCAGTCAAATGTGTGTTTTGTGGGATATTCTTCACTTTAAAAGGGGTATTGCTGCCACTATCCTTCGACTAGTAATGTTTGTGGCACCCTAAGAGTTACTTTCATCGTGAAACCTATTCTTGAAGGTACAGATGATTTTCTTGACCTCCATAGTCTTACACATTCACCTATGCCTAACTCAATGCTTAATCCTAGTTTTACACATTCACCTTATACCTTACTCCATGGTGTATCCGAATAAAAAAAGTGACCCCAAACTTTCCTAAAAACAGTGAAATTGAACTTGCTATTGCCATAGACAGCTAAGAAACATCTGATGATCCAGTATTGGGATGCAAGTTTACTTGAGAAAGAAAGTATCCATTGCTAATCCAATGCAAGTCCAAAGCTCATAACTAACGCTTGGAAGTGAAACAAGTTGTGAGGTAAATACTCCAAGCATTGTTACTTTTGGTAATGATGAAAATCTAGTCGATAATGCACACAACACCTAATTTCTCATTGTCTTTTGAAAGAATCTCACCTTGACATGTGGCCTTCTTCACCTAAATTCCATAGCCATCTCTCAAACCTTATCCAAGGCCTTAGTAGTGAAAAATGGAAACAAGCAATGAGAGTGGAGATGGATGCACTTGAAAGAAAATAAAACATTGGAGATTGTCGAATTACCAGAAGGGAAGAATCTAGTGGGATGTAGATGGGATATTTTCGATGAAATGTAATGCTGATGTGTCACTTGAATGATATAAGGCAAGATTGGTGGCTAAGGAACTTATGGTGTGGACTATCAAGAAACCTTCGGACCAGTGACAAAGATAAATACTATAAGGGTACTATTGACTCTTTCAACAAACTTCAATAGGATATTATAGCAGTTTGATGTAGAAAATGCTTTGTCTCATGGTAACCTTGAAGTGGAAATTTACATGGAAGTTCCTCTAGGATTTGGTATAGAAAGAAATGGCATGTTCTGTTGGTTGAAGAAAGCATTATATAGGTTGAAACAATTTTTAACAGCGTTGTTTGGAAGGTTTGCTAAAGTCATGCTAGCTATGAAGTATAAACGGAGTCAAGGGGATCATACCATGTATTTTAAGATAATTTGTCTTAGGGGAACTATTGCAATTGTTGTGTACGTTGATATTATGTCACCAGTAATGATCATGAAGAACAAGAAGCTCTTAAGGCTAGTTTAGCAAAAGAGTTGAAATAAAGGATCTTGGTAAGCTAAAATACTTTGGATATTGAAGTGGCTTGGTCTCAAATGGGAATCTTTATTCCACAATAGAAGTAAGTGATGGATTTACGTATGGAAACAAGGAAGACTAGTTGTAAGCTTGTGAGATACGCATAGATCAAAATCACAAGCTGGAGATGCAACTAATGATGAGCTTGTGGATAAGAGAATGTATCAAAAACTATTTAGGAGTTTGATTTATATATCACATAGTAGACTCAAGTGTATCAAGACAATTTATGTATGATCTAAAAAAAGTTCATCTCCACCCACTATATCAAATATTACAGTAATTAAAGGCCAACTTAGGTAGAGGAACTCTCGTCAGAAAAGGTCTAAGTATGTGTTTGAAAGTGTATATGGATGCAAACTATGGGGGCTCAATCATAGAGGGATCAACTTTTGGCTATTGCACTTTTTTGGGTGGCAATTTGGTTACTTGGAGAAGCAAGAAGCAACTAGGAGTGGCAAAATCGAGTGTAGAAGTAGAGTTTTGGGCCATGGCACTAGTAGTGTGTGAACTACTATGGCTAAATATGATTATCAATGATTTGAAGATTACATTATAGTCCAATGAAGTTATATTGTAGTAATAAGTTATCTATCAACATTGCACGTAATCCAGTGCAACACAATCGCGCCAAGCATGTGAAAGTAGATTGACACTTCTTAAAGGGGAAGACTAAGAGTGGGCTTATGTATACACCTTATGTCTTTATTGGAGATGAATTAGCAGATGTCCTAACAAAGGGATTAACTAGTCATGCATTTTAGAGACTTGTGAGCAAGCTGGGAGTGGAAAATATTTTCTTCCTAGCTTGAGGGGGAGTGTTGGGAAGCATTGACTACTTGATTTTAGGATGAAATGAGTGCTGAATTTTAGGAAAAAATAAAGTTTATTTTGTTCCTAATTTTTTTCCTAATTGTAGGGGAGAAATATTTTGCTTTTAATTGTTTTCCTAGTTTGTAAAAAAGTGTCTTGATTCCTTTGGTTATAAAAGCCCTCTCGTGTACATACTAAAAGACATGAAATGCAATTTCTTCTTTTCCTTAAATAGTTTTTAGTATTGCCTAAAATGGTGTGTTGAATGATATCAACCCATATGAATTAAACTTCGAGTTTGTTGTGATCTCTTTTATTGAGGTCGGTTTGTTCAACCTATTTCCAAATGGTTTCTTTATTCGAAGCTTAACATAGTATAAGAGCTTAGGTTATTTCTTATCTCGTTTATTATTGATGTATGTTGCCCATTAATTTTTCACATGTTAGATTCGTTTGTTCCATTTGTTACTATTAGCTTGCATGCAAGAGGGAGCTTGCAACGATTAATTTTGGTTGTTTATAGCCTTGAAGTTAAGACATTCCACCTATTACTAATTAGTTTTAAGTTGGATAGTGCAAACAACTGTTCATGAACCTAATTCGCCAAGATGGTTTAGTTTCAAACATATACCAGCCACCCAGAAAACTATAGTTATTATTTATGAAGTCATAGGTGAGCACAACTTAGCTTATCCATAGGACATAGTTTGGCTTCCAAAGACGCAAAATTCTTAATCTGGTTCTGTTAAAAGTGTTTTTTCTTCCCTTTGTCTTACCAACTCTTTTAATTATGTAAAATTCCAAAGCCTTCCCCCTTTTTTTTTTTTTTTTCCATGTTTGCTTTAGTTGGGGATTGTTGCATAAACAATTGGATCTTATCTTCTTGCTTGAATTTGGTCATTTTATATTCCCCCTGTTTTTTGTTTTTTGGGGGGGGGGTTAGTTCTGGATTGAAATATTAGGTCTTATTGGAAATTGGCCTCTTTTAATTTTGATTATCATAAAGGTTATATGCCTAAAAGTCATCTGACTTAATTTCTTTTTCTTGCACAGTTGGATGACCATGCATTGACAGAAGTAATGAAGAAGCTTTTTAAGAACTACAAGAAGTGGTGCAAATACTTGGATCGGAAAAGTAGTCTTTGGTAACAAAAGTTGTTTTATGCTTCTTCTAGTATATATAAGAGAAACACTTGTCATGAACTAAATATCAACATGGCAAATTTAACTCCATTCATAACTTTGCAGAAGGACACACTTAGTATGTGTAGGGGTGCTTGTTATGTATCTTTCTTTTTCTCTTCACCATTGTGTCTTAATTCTTCTTGATATTTTAAATTTGCAGGTTGCCAAAAATTCAGCAGGAAGTGCAACAGCGAAAATTATTGTACATGGGTCTCTATCTTTTAATATGGGGTGAAGCTGCTAACTTGAGGTTCATGCCAGAATGCCTTTGCTATATCTACCATCATGTATGTTCTGAAAACTCCTTCCATAAATATGCTTATTTTGTCTTTTAGTCAAATGGGATTAGGGTTTTGTATAGCATTTATGGAAATAGTAGCCATTTGTTGACTCAGCCACTCTCTTTCCAATAATATTGGCATTATTTATATTGACTTCGATCTGAAAGGATTTAGCAGTTGATAAAAAGAAGTTTTTTCCAATAGTTTTTATTTTATTTTTTTATTTTAGTTTGTGAGAAATATTGTCTTGTAGAATTGGACATTATCACACTTGAATATCCTTATAGTTGCACTGGAGGCTAGGTGTTGAATTAGAGTAGGTCCTTTGATATTATCACATTGCTTTTTTCCCATTTATAATGGTTTATTAAACTTAATGTGCTATGAGAGAAGTTGGTAAATTGTGAGATCATTTTACCCAAAAATAGGTTATATGTGTTGGTATCTATCTCAGCGGCTTTTAGTTTGAACTAGGATTTCCAATCATTTATATCTATAAATTTGGTCATGTCATTGTGCTGCTCTCAAGTTTCTAATTGTAGTTTTGTGTCAATTCAACTAGTGTTTTCATGTGTTTGAAATTTGCAACATAAATGTATAGAAGTCATAGTTTATGAATTGTTTAGTAGTGTTAGTGCACATTGGCTAAATTAGGAGTTTGTTGGGACCTATAGTCAAGTTAATTCATTCCACTTATTTCCTGTTGGTATTAGGTTAATGTTTAGTTCTGTTTCAAGGCCTAGTTTGCTTGCTGCCTTGCTTGTTTTGTTGGTTTTTTCCACTTTTCTATTTGTTGGAGAAAATATCTTGGCAAATTTGGTGGGTAAAAATGGAAAGTCAAAACATGAGAGAATCTAGCTTCAAGGCATGTTGCAAATGCCACTTTCTTTTAGGCATATTTCATCAGGGTTTGTCGAATTGCCTTAGGATACAATGAAGCTTATGTTAGAAATCATTTTGCACTAGTGAAATCAAACTACTAAACTCTACTTAATGTGTGGCAAAATCTTCTTATACCAAAACTTTTGCAATAAAAAATGCTAAAAAGAGACTCACTTTAATTGAGAATGATGGGGAAGAAAGAACAACCTAGAGTTCTAGTCTCTCTTAACGTATCTTTGTTATGCCTTTCTTCAACTCTGTTGGAATATTCTGATTTTTATTTATAAAGGTTTAATCAAGTGTTGTAACTCTTTAGTTGTGTTAGGAGAAGACCACAATCCCACATTGACTAGCCTAGGATATGGACTATGGCTTATAAAGCAAGGGCCACCCTTCCCCTATTGAGGCGCCCCTCGCGGCACTCACCTCCATAGAGGCGCCCTTCTTCAAGGGACAAAACCCCTCCCAAGGTCACACCGGAACCCTTGGCATGCGGGACAATACCTCACAGACGGCTGAGCTAAGACGGCACACTCACCTCTGTTGAGTCGCCTTTTCTCGAAGGACAAATCTGTGAGAACAGTCCATGACTGCTCCAAAGCGGACAATACCTCATAGCGGGCACAGTCCGACAATCTTTGCATCAACAAGTTGTATTGTTTAATCCAACCAACTTGTCCTTTCATTGAATTTCCACCTTTTGGTGCTCAATAAGTGCCTTTGATAACATTTCACTAGTGAAAAAGAAACCTTTGAAAAGGATGAATGAGTTTGACAGAAAACTAATTGTTACAGACAAATTTGTTAGAATTCGAGCAAGGAGGCTTAAATCTTCAAATCAGGGGATTTGTATCCCTTTTTGTAAATTCTAATAGATCACATCCTGAAACCTAGTATTTGAATACCTTTCTGTAAAATATTATAGGAACTTATTTTCTATTCCAAAACTTATGAGATGTGAATCCCATAAATGGCATTCGAATCTCATCATATGTAAAGCATCTCCAGTTGATCTTTAAATCAATTTACTTGGTTTGGAACTTAACCAAAGCTATCATATAGCTTCTTACGTGCTAGTTTCTCATTAATTGATTATTGAATGAATTAATGTTTTATTCTTTTCACTTATTTTAAAAATATTCCTTACAATCTCATTAATTTCAAAATAAAGTAAATTCGACAATTTTGGAAACTTTTGTATAAGTGAAGGTATCTTGCCAATTTAAAACCTCTACCATAGTGAAAAAGTGTTGTTAAGCTAATCAAAATTGTATGGTAGATCTTAGATCTTTGAACCAACGATTTTATATGCACTAATTCACGTGTAATATTTCAGACTCGTTAAAAAGTTAGTTTGGTAATGTTCAACTCTATAACTGGTCATGTCTTTTGTATCCTTTCATGAGTGCTTAAGAGTCTAGCCGTTTGCTCCTAGAAGTGGCATACTTCTAGTCATATAGGTGAACTCCATAAAAATGGAATCGTTCAAAGCATTTCAACATTTTAATGTGGGTTGATTAAGAGAACCATCACAATCTCCCCGTTAATTATACGGTTCCAAACGCTTGACTAACCTTGGGATGAATAAATATGTATTAGCACTTGCAATTACATTCAAATGTACTTGGACTCATTAAAACACAAGACTTAATATTCAAGTAAGCGTTGAGTTGAGGTTCCATCATGTGTGATTTAGTTGAATGGGCTTGAATACCATCCCATTGGAAGATCCATACATCATTTTTTTTTTTTACAGTTCCTTTGTCAAAGAATTTGAAGCATTTCTGTTTTGACAAGATATATGGTGTACCTGTTGTCAAATTATTTTCGTACACATAGCTATGCTTTAACCAATGTGTCTAGATATCCAATATACTTGGCATTTAGCCATTTGATAGTTAACTATCACAATAAACTTATATGACATTGATTTAGGCCTTTAAGGAATTGAAAAACTTAATTCCTTGCCAAATACAATCCTCATGAATTCCGTAATTGTAGTATATCCTTTAAAGTATTTTTGTTTCTTTGAATTCCAGAAAGCATTAGCCCCACAAATTATGGAAACCAATACACTCGTGGATTATTATTATTATTATTATTTTTTTACATGTTGGTAATTAAACTAGCATTGGGTTTTTTTTTTTTTTTCCTTCTTGAAGATAATTTATAACATCATAATTCAATTATTATGAATATGTTAAAATCCTCCCAATGGAATTTATTTTGGGTCATTTGCATATCTACTAACATTTGCAATCATAAAAGTAATGTCTGACTTTGTGTATATCATGGCATACATCAAATATTTAATTACTTTTTTGCATATTTCATTGTGCAACTAAGATAACTTAATCATATAGTGTTGCATTCGTTGCACAATTATATAATTGATTCTTTCAGAATCTCTTAATATAGTGAAATTGAGAAATTAATAATTTGACCTTTTATTCTTATTCTCAAAATCACATCCACGTCAGTCATTGTATATATGTCATAGGAAAAATTGTTAGGTAAGAACCTTTTGATACTTCCATTTTGTTCCAAGTCTGTACCAAAAATTTAACATTTAATCTTCATATAATCAAAACATTACGACTCATTGATCTTACTATAGATGCATTTATATAATTACTTTGTAAATATCATTAGCCAAAATCACCTTATCAAATATGATGTCATTGCTTAAGAACTTGCTAAGTGCATTCAAGAACTTAACTAATTTACAAGTTCCATAATCTTGACTTGGAATCAATAGCCTTTAGGTTATTTCATATACATGCTTTTGTCTTAATTTACCATTTAGAACCATTTGAAGTTCACATCATTTGGTGAATTATCAATTCATAAATTCAAGTCAATGCAATAAGCATTCTCTTGTAGTAAATCTTACTAAGATGTACATTTATAAGCATTCCATGTTTTGTGTGAATTCATTAGCAAACAATTGACCTTTCACTTTTCTATTTTCCATCAATTTTTCTATTTTTATTTGTAACCAAATGGTTTGCAACAAGGAGCTAAGTCTAGTAACAATCATTTCCTTCTATCAATTTTTAAACAATTGGATAATTAACAATAAAAAAAGTCATAGCTATTTAAAAAGAACACGCTTAAAAAATATATCTTAAAAGATCAATCAAAATAAATATCAAAGAAATCTAACATATATTCACATTTGCGGTCTTTTTTTTTTTTTTTTTTTTTTAAATTTTCCAACTTTAGACAAAACAATCTTGTCTTGCTTCAAACATTAGCTTGAAACCAAACTTATTAAGCAATCTATAAATATCAAATCAATAGTGCTTCACCATTGGTTTCTACAACGAAGGAATTACATATAAGTCACTTTTCCTTCTTATCTTAGTTGGAATCTGTTGAACAAGTTTTTGTCCTTGCTAGCATATTGTAGTACTTAACTTATCCACCATACCTCACAATTCATTCCATTCACCTTATTAGAAATTATTGCAACAAATAATTTTGTTGTTACCAGTGTATTTTTTTCTTTAGAAGAAGAAATAGTCATTCTTTGATGAATTTATTTTTCACAATGGAAATATGCTCCATTTTACTAATCTTTGAATTTCATAGGCATTAGCAAAAAGCATTTTCTTTGTGGATTAATTAGGGCTAACCTTCATCTCATGAACATTTGACATGGTAGTTGTTGTTCTTCTTGTATTCCTTGCGATACTTCTTATTTGAAGATTAATCACAAGTTCTTTAAGAGACAATTATTATAAAGACTCTCTTGAAAACTTTTTATATGATGGAAGTATATACAGAAGAAGGATATTTAATTGATTTAAAAAATTCCATGTACCAATAACAACACATAGTTGTCACCACCTAATTTATGTAAATATGCGACAACTAATGAGGTAAGGAATCATGCATTTAAATAAGAAGTAAATAAAACTTAACTATCCAATGAAATCATTATAATCATCTTCTTTGGTGGGTAGCATTCATTGCATCTTTGTTGTCATCATCTCTTTTCCATCTTGTTGCAAAATTTTTCTTGTGTATTTTCCATTTGTAAACCATTTTGCCATCTCAAAAGTTTGCTTCATTAAACCATACCAATATCTTGGAATTTTGTAGCTATATTTCTGAAGGTACTTGACTTTTTTAGTTTTAGAAAATCTGAAATTTTGCTTGAAGATTGTTTGAGAAAAATTTTTAGGAAACTTGGTTGGTGTCAAAAGAGAAAGCCAAAACATGAGAGAATCTGATTGTGCTGCAAATGCCACTTTCTTTAGCTACATTGTGTCTCCAACATATCTGGCGTGCAAGAGGGTTTTGTCAAATTTTCATGGGATACAGTGAGGCCTATTTTTGAAGTCACCTTGCACTAGTGAAATCAAACCACTAAATATTGCTTAATGGGCGGCAAACTCATCGTTTTTATACATAGTTTTTTGCAATAATCTAAGTCTAAGAGACTTGCTTTAATTGAGAATGATAGGGAACAAAGAACAATCTAGAGTTCTGGTCTCTCTTCACATATATTTTTCATATCTACATCTTTGTTGGAAATTCTGATCTCTATTTATGGAGATTTAATCAAGAGTCATGACTCTTTAGTTGTGTTGTTTAACCGAATCAAGTTTTCATTGAGTGTCCACCTTTTGGTGCTCGGTAGGTGCCATTGGCATCCTTTTACTAGCAAAAGAGCAACCTTTGAAAAGGTATGAATGTGTTTGAAAGAAAACTAGCCGTTACAAGCAAAGCTGTCAAAATTCGAACTAGGGGATTTGAATGGTCGAATCAGAGGATTCAGATTCATTTTTGTAAATTCTGACAGATCACATTCTAAAACTTGGTATTCGAATCCCTTTATATAGGTATACAATTCCCTCTTTGTAAAATATAAGAGAAGCCTAGTTTTTTATTCCACAACTTGTGAGATTTCGAATCCCATCAAATGTAAAGCTTTTCCAATTGATCTTTAAATCAATTTTCTAGGTTTGGAACTTAACCAAAACTACTATATAGCTTCTTATGTGCTAGTTTCTTATTAATTGATTATGCAATCAATTAATTCTTTGTTCTTTTCACTTATTTCAAAAATATTTCCAACACTTAGCTTCTTTTGTTTAAATTGGTAATATTGGGCCTACATATGAGGCGGTGTAAGTAATATAATTGGGTGAGCTTGGGAGGTATTTAAAATTTAATAATCGAAGCATGTTGTCCCTCATTATTGACCCCTCCAGGATACTTTGCCCATGTGTGAAGTTCATGTTGCAAACTAGGGTTATAATCCGCTACACCTAAAGTAAATACCATGTCATAGGTTTTTTATACCTACATTCGAGGGTGAGTGGCAGTGATTGTAATAGTAAATCTCTTAATAATTAAACTTGGATTCTTTAATATATTGAGGCCTTTCCACTTATACCTAGTTGGTTTTAACTTAAATGCCTTGTAATCTATTTTATGTGGATAGCCTAACATAAATTTGGCCCTCCGAAATCTCACCAGTGTCAAGGAAATGACAATATTGCCATACACGTGCATAGAGGTGTCTAAGGGTTAGGCTATTTGTGAAAGGCATAGGCCTCGCATGCTTTGGGTCAGGTTTAGGAGAGTTTTTTTAGCCTTGAACCCTCCTAATTAAATTATTTTATCAATAAATAATATATTTATTTAACTTAATAAAATATTTAAAAATGTAATATAAAATAATATTTCATTATTTCATTATTTTAATAATAAAATAATGTGAATATGCAGGCTGGGGTTGAGCTTGACCATTAAAGGGAGGTCTGGTATGCTTTGCCCTAGCCCGTCCCATGTCCTCTACATGTACCTCTCAGATGTTAATAAAAGAAAATTGTTCTGAATTGACTTTATATCTATTTTCATTCTTGTCAACTTAGTCGTGCATTTGTTGCTGTCTATACTTTATACTGGCATTTTCTGTGTCGTTATCAATTTTCTTAGTAAATGGTAAATGCATCTTTCCTTTGCTTAATGTAGATGGCATATGAACTGTATGGTATGCTTGCTGGAAATGTCAGTCCCATGACTGGAGAAAATGTGAAGCCGGCCTATGGAGGCGAGGAGGAAGCTTTTTTGAAGAAAGTTGTTACTCCTATCTATGAAGTTATTAGAAGGGTATAATATCCAATTCCTGTCCACATCCATTTTACTTTCTCTCTCTTCTCCTCTCTCCTGTGTTGGTATGCGTGTGCCCTTTTATTAAAAGGTGAATATGTTGGAGAATTGGTCTTATTCGTCTGTGAAAGAACTATGACTCCATTGCAGGAAGCTGAAAGGAGTAAACGAGGGAAATCAAAACATTCACAGTGGAGGAATTACGATGATTTAAATGAATACTTTTGGTATGAATTTTTTTATCTGTATGTTTTGTCTCTAACATTGTTTATATACTTAGAGATTTATTTGCTGATGTTTAATTGTAGGTCTGTTGATTGTTTCCGGTTGGGTTGGCCAATGCGTGCAGATGCAGATTTCTTTTGTTTGCCCATTGAACAACTTCTTGGGAAAAATGGGGTAAACTTATTTTTGGATGTTTGGTCTTGTTCTTTCGCTTGCATTTGTTAAAACAAAAGAAGAATGTTCAATTGGAAGCAAGGAGTTTATTGTATCTATTGTTCTGAGCTCTTGCATCTGGGAGGTTTTGGGCAATTAAATCTATTGTAGCAATCCAAGTATCCTATCATGTTGTTCTAGCTTCCACGTATATATATATATATATATATATATATATATATATATTGCTTAACTAACATTAGGTCATTGACTTTATAGTGGACATTCTAAGTGAAGTTCTTTTATGATTTGCAATATGTTCTGCTTCCCGTTTCCTCTAATGGTATATAGTTCAATGTTTTGATGGTACTGTGGTTAAGGTAATTGGACTGTGTAGTCTATAACAAGTCCGAATATGCGTTGAGATTTGAAAATTGTGTTGGTTACTGAGAACAAGTGGGAAGGTAGAAATAAAGGCACCTAGCTAATTGTATTAGGTCGTTTTTTACTTGATTGTTAGTTCAATCATATTTATTCTTTACGGTTTGTGGCTGATGTTTCATATGTGTAGGATAACAAGCCAGCTGCTAGAGAGAAATGGGTGGGGAAAGTTAACTTTGTTGAGATACGCTCATTCTGGCATGTTTACCGAAGCTTTGATCGAATGTGGAGTTTTTTCATTCTATGCTTGCAGGTATCACTTATCTTGTTCTATCTGATTTTCTATTATCTTCGTTTGAGATTGTTTTTATTTTTTGGTGTTGATATTCTATGATTCTTGTAAGGCTATGATAATTATTGCATGGAATGGCTCTGGGCAACCAAGTTCCATCTTTAGTGGTGATGTGTTCAAGAAAGTACTGAGTGTCTTTATTACTGCTGCTATATTGAAGCTTGGCCAGGGTAAGTGAACCAGTTAATCCTGCTTCAGCATCTGTCGTTGTCATTCTAATTATTGGCAATAGAGGCTTTCTTGTTTGAGTGGAACAACCTCTTGAAATGCTAGGCAAATCACTATGAACATAATAAAAATAAAGGAAAGCATCTTGTTTGTTTCTGAATTCTGAGGTTACTCTGATGAAACTATTGTCAGGTTCTTGCTATAACCGTGTTTTGTAACCTTGTTTGCACTAAAACCTTGTTCCTGCATCCATGCAAAGCTACCAGTAAATAGTTGTTGTTGGACACACTTACCCATATAAGCAGATTTGAATCATATTCTTTGGAGAGGCGCATATAATTTTCCTTTATATGGTTAATCATGGCTGCAAATATATGGCAGTAAATAGTTATTTTTGGAAACACTTACTGTCTAAGCAGATTTGAATCATATCCTTTGGAGGGGCACATATAATTTTCTTTTATATGGGAAATTGATGGCAAATAGATAACAGTTTCCTGGTTGTATTTATGCAACTTCTCTTTTGTATAGTATTAACGTATCATTGCTGGCGTGGCGCATATAATTTTCTTTTATATGGGAAATTGATGGCAAATAGATAACAATTTCCTGGTTGTATTAATGCAACTTCTCTTTTGTATGGTATTAATCTATTATTGTTGGCATCTAAGTGACTAACCTTATGTTGTTTACCTTGTATCTCATGGGGACACCCTTTCCATTTCTTTCATATGATATGTGTCAGAATTGAAGTTAAAACTTCATTCTCTGATGTTATTTTATTTCTTTGTAGGATATCTCTATATATACTATGTAGTACATAGGTTATCACTAGTCTGAACAGAAAAATCTGGTAGAATACAATGCCATAATTTTAGGACTGATTCCATAATTCTAGGGATCTATTTTCTACCTACAGCTAATACATATCTACACAGCTAAT
>JBBYHL010474453.1:0-13286 GCA_038381835.1 Adansonia madagascariensis | reverse complement strand
ATGTTGAAGTTGAATCGACAATGACGATCAATTGTTGGAAGATATTACGATGTAATTTGGTGGTGGTCTTCTTATTGTAGCATGGCTTGCAAAAATTTGCATGACAGATGTTAAGGGGTGAGCTACTAGAATTTATAGGAAGAAAAATGGAAGGATACTGGTGCAATGCTGGGGATTTTACCTTAATAAACTAGGCTAAACAAAGGATGGATTGTCTATTGGAGGTTAATGCGGCAAATGATTGTAATGTTTTTCATCTGCAAGTTTCATTTGTTAATCGGGAATGGCATCATATTCCATCCACATCCACGTAATTTAGCTCAATCTAGGGAGAATTTGCCACACAAGTGACTTTTCTTTTAATCTACGTAGTCCAAAACCATACCCTCTCTAAAACCATAAAAGATAAACAACGTTAAATGATTGTTAGAAAACAATTTCCTGTCTCATCCACATTAAATGAAAACTTAATGACATGGAAAAGAAAAGGCACCAACATAGCAACTCAACTCCAAACCCGAGACTGAGCTTACCTTCCTCAATTCTTTCGCTGATGGACCTTAGATAATAAATGCAAGTTGCGACTTTAAAAGCTCACCAAGTATTATACAGTGATGTTGGCCAATAGTAATTTTAAATCGAAAGTCCAAGCAAACAGTATAAGGGGCAAATTTGTACAATAAAATTCACCAAAAAAAATATTTCTTTTGTATTAGGAGTGCATTGTTATACCATTCAGACACTCTTTGAAGCCAAAATCATCTAAATTTCTTGTCAATCGTTCCAACCCTAGCATTGAATATGGGAGCAATGGCCTCAAAGAACATACATAAAAGATATTTATCAGCAAGTTATGAATCTGATTCTTGTAATACTAATGGCATCATATTCCATCCACATCCACGTAATTTAGCTCAATCTAGGGAGAATTAGCCACACAAGTCACTTTTCTTTTAATCTACGTAGTCCAAAACCATAACCTCTCCAAAACCATAAAAGATAAAAAAAAAAAAAAATCAATTTACCATTTATATCCCTATTCTGACAAACACAACTTCATAAAAGAAAGAATAATGCAGATAATACAATAATTGCTACATTTCTGTTTTACAAAATTATTTGCACGAAAAGGCATACAACGAAAGGCTGTTTAAATCACTGAAGCAAAATAACACGCACTCTTATATGAGTAGAGTTCTTGAAAATTCTTCCTATTTTAAAACACTAGTCCATTTCATACACACCAGGGTGGAAAGAAAGATCTTCATTAGAAATTTCCAGCAACCTTCAATCATTAATAACGAAAACATTTAAGTGGTTCAACACATTTCTAGATATTGGGTATGACATGAAGATCTGTGCAACTTCAATATAAATCTTATATTCGTCACTAGATCAAACAGTTAAACTTAGAAGGACTATAAAAAAAAAAAACATAATATTCAAGAAAAAAGTGAAAAACAAAAGAAATTTCTAGTTGTTTTTCTCATAAAAATAGTGTTAGATTAAAAAGTGAAGAGCTTTTAAGTTTTATGCCATTTCAGAAACAATTGACCAGAGATTTCTTACCATATAGGATTTCAACCCCAACTCCCTCTACGAACAAAGAAACAAACAGAAAAGCAAATAAACCCCACGTAAACAGTTATGAATCTTCTTTTAGGCGTTATCAAGGTCACAAAGGCAGCTTAGGTGCAAGCCTCCAAATAATAGCATTCTTCATACAAAATTGCAAATTAGTCTCTGCTTCCCCACAAGAACCTTTCAGTTAAAATAAAAAGATCAAACTATTAATATTTTTATGTCAAGTACATAAAAATATTATATACATATTGCAGATTATAGATATAATATCGTATATTATTAATTATTTAAATGTCCCACATCCAACATTTTCACATTTCATTTTTTTTTTTAAATTTAAACAACTAATTACATATGAAATTTGTAGTATAAATGTATTTTGAAAAAGAACAAATGGTACGTAGAGGATAGTGGTGTTCATGGTCATGCCGAGCCAAAGCATGGAATTAATATTATTCAAGCTTACACTATAAAATTTAGAGGAATTAAGAACAATCAATAATTATCTCTAAAACATGAAAATCATCTTTAAAAGTTTTAGAGACAAAAAATCGACTCTAATAGTCATCATCTAAAATCATGTTTTTAGAAAGTTTGAGGGACACAATTCATTTCCAATACTATTAAATTAAGGACGACGGTCATCCCCAATACAAATAAAATCAAGATAGTGAGGATTTTTTTTTATCGTCCTTTTATCTCTTCCTTAAAAATCTCTTATTTTATAGTGTTGGTTAAACCCAATTTAGCCTGAAATATAGGCATTAAATTTTACCCAAGACCACCTATATTTATAAATGGATAGTCTAACCCCATATAGGCCTACTCATATTATATTTTTATTTTTTTAAAAAAATATTTTTTAAAATTTAATCTTTAGTAATTTTTTTTAAATACAAATAACTTAAAATATTTTTGATACTTACACTGTAATATTAGATATATTTATTTTTATATGATATATATTCTTTAAATGATAAAAATTACATAATATATATGAATACAAAATTAATATATATATTTATATTATAACTAAAAACAAGTAAAACTCAGACCTTGAATGTTGAAGTTAAGGCCAGACCCATTTTTTAAATGAGCCTAATTTTTTTTGCGCAAACTTATTTATTGGGCTTCATATTTTTGCCCAAATCTTCCCAAAAATTAAATTGACTTTTAGGCTTGGACGGATAGCTCGACTTATGAACACCTCAAATACTAGATGAGGTGTAGATGTTGTGTACAACTATAGATCCATTATTTATAAGATAAAATACAAATTTATGTGAAATAAAGAATTCATATTTATAATTTTATTTATGCCAGTTGTTTAAATTTATTATTAATCATTAAACTGATATAGGATTGTCATCTAACATCTAGTATCTAATATCTAATATCTAATCTAATATATATATATGATTTTTGAGTCCTTCGGGAACTACTACGGTATTTTTAGGAGCCATGGATATATTTGTAATTGCATCCAGCTTTTCATCATCTTTTCAGCATTTCTATCATCTATCTATCTAGGACTCAAGAAGTGTTCTTAAAATTTACAAGGTTATTTTGATCACTTCTCTCTACTATCGTTGCATTGTTTTTTTTTTTTTTCTTATTTCCTTTAGATTTGCAAGAATTAATTTGTTTACAAAATTGAGGGCTAAAACAAAAACATAAGATGAAAGAGAAAGAGGTAGAAAACAGATTAAATGGGCTGGTGGGAAAAATGATAATCGGTGAAAAAAGACAAAATGAAATAAGAAAATGAGAAAGGAAAAATTGTACAGAAAGAGATATGATATATATTTTTTATCCATAACTGTTTTTAGACCTTATAATAGTTATTTTATTTTATTTACTTTTTCTATTGTAGTCAAATAAATTATTTAAATTTTTTTAAAATAAAAAAGTCTAAGAAATTGATTGCAATAGATATGGGTAGGTGAAAAAAATCATTCTTTTCTTTCCACTTTGTTTGATACTCTATACCACTTTGTCTGATACTCTATCTTAAAAAGATTATTTTTATCTTTTTTTATATATCTTTCTTATTTATTAATAATTATTATTTTAAATTTTATTTTAAAAAATAATTTGGTAGGTGGATGGGAAAAGATTGAGTGGATTTAAACACGAAATTTTACTTAACCTCATTTTTCTACATTTGTTTTCATCTTTTTTTTCTCCTATCTCCTCTTTCTTTTTCCTTTCTCATTTTTCTTCCATACGTGCTTCTTCAATCTTTCTAGTTTTTCATTTTTATCTTCAAATCAATATTGATGAAGAAAAATTTGGCCTTGATTTACTTTTTTTTTTAAAAAAAAAAATCGATGGAAGGTTTAGGGGAGTAGTGAAAAATCTGAAAGAAAAAATGAGAACAAGAAAAAAGAAAAATAGAGAGAAAAAGAGGAGATCGTTATAGTCAATCTCTAGTCGTGTCAACATTGAAGCTATCATTAGTGTTTTCTTTTAAAAAAATTATAATTTTTTAACTTTTTAACTAGAAAATTAGATTAAACCTTTTTTGAGAAACTTTTTGATGTTAAGAATGTCAATATGTTTCACATTGTCTGATCATATTGTTTTTCACTTCTATTTTTCTAAATTACGTTAATTGATCATATACGGTGATAAAAATGTTGGCAAATCTATTAATTTTTTTATAAATCTATCATTTTATTAGGGAGTAAGAAAGAAAAAGAAAGAAAAAATTTATTTTCTTATTTTTATTTTCATTTGATTTTTTTTACTTATTGATTCAACTTAGTATTCATGTATTTATACTTTTTTTCATGGTGCAAGTGTTTGCCTGTGTTTGCTTCAGATTGTGATAGGTAACTTTGCAAAGTTAATTTGATTTCACACATGTTATAATATCAATATATAGATATTTCTCAAAAAATTACTAATGAAATACAAAAAAATTCTTTTTGTATGTATAGATTACATACATAAAGGTGTTCACATATTTCTAATTCCAAATGTTAGCCTGATTAAAGATTTCTATTTATATTTTAGAATTCAGATGCTTTCAAAATAATTACTAAAATAATATTTAAATCTTTAATCAAGTTCTAATTCAATTGGTTCTAAAGGTTAAATGCTTTGTTTTTATATTAAAATATTTTTTTAATTAGTCACAAAGCTTCCATCTTTATGGCAAGCAAATATTTTATAAGATTTATATTTTTCACTAAAATATGTCTCTTTACATTAGCTTTAAACATGTTTGAAAACATATGGGGATCTTTTGATTTTGTCAACTCTGATGTGGTAATCATAAATGTGACTTATAAAAGTTTGATAAAGTTTGGGGTTAAATATTGTTGGAAGTAATGCAATGTTGCAATGCCCAAGTCGGTGAAATATGAATTTCATTATGAATTACCATTTGTCTTGGCCATAATTATGTAAGAAAAATTAATAAGAGTAAGCCCTTTAAGCAAAACTAATGCCATTTGTTGATATTGTTGGTCCTTCTAGCAAAGCATGTTATTTAAATGTTGAAAGTGCTGCAATCGTAATTAAATAAATATAACATTCTTGAATATTATGTTACATTGCTATTGGAATATTATTTTCTTTCTTATCATTTTTTATACTTAATTTTTTATAATACTATTATTTTAAATATAAAAAGTTGATCTTATGCTAACTTGAAGTCTTTTTATTGCAAGACGATTTTATTACTGTTGGTAGACTGATCATACTTCTCTAGGTAAGTTCTCAGCCTTCAAAAGAATGTAATTTGAAGATTTTTAATTGGGTGTGACACGATTGTTAGGATTTCGGTTGCCCTTAAATCTTTTTTTTCTTTCATTTTCTATTGTTTTGTTTGGGTATGTTTAATTTATATTTGAGTTCCCTTATGAAGCTATTACGGCAATTAGTATGTTAGTTTAAACTTATCTATATTGACAAAAATGATAAGATTTTTATCCACTCTATCTCTATTTTACATGTTTTTTTCATTATTTTTATAATTATCTATAAATATAAAATGCTTCATTTAACTAGTCAAATCTAAAATTAACATGTAGATGAACTATAAATGCCATGGATTTTCATGCACATCATGAAAAGCATGAAGAACAAAGGTATCATGCACATTCAAGAAAGTACAAGGTTAATTCCATTTGGCTTTTTATTGTTTTTATAATTATTTTATAAACAAAAAATGATTCATTTAACTAAGTCTATTTCAAATTTACATTTCAAGGTACCATAAATCTTATAAACTTTAATACACAACATGAAACCATTAAAAACCAACAAGACATACCCTGCATTAGTCAGTAAGTAATGCAAGATTAATAACCCATTTGCTTTCTTAACTCTATCCATTCTAATAAGAACTACTCAAATAAATATACTCCTTTTTGTTTTTTTGTTTTTTTTTTTTAATCTTATTGAAAGGAACTACCATCCATGTTGTTTTAGTGCACCCATAAACAATTATTCTTTAATAACATCTATTATTGAGTGAATCAATTTTCTGTTCATACAATTCATGTGATTATTAAAATTTATATATTTATTAAATCTTTGAAATATTATTCAATGTTGCATGTCTATTAATGTTCAAAAAAAATCTTACCAAAACTCAATTATTTAGTATTGCACACCATTTTATTTGGAACTTTTATGCATCAACTATTAATATTTGAATTTCATTATCTTTCAATTTGCTTGAGTTCCTGTGGATTTTGTCTACATTAATCTTTTGATTTATTGTTTTAGAAACATCTTTATAAGCATAACTCATCAATTTTTCAAAGAACTAGAGTTGTTCAAGCCAATGAGAATAATTTGTTTTCGTGAATCAAGAACGGATGCTGAGCCAAATAAATTATTAAGTCTATACTTTTTAGTCACTAATGCAAATATGAAGTCCACAAAGATTCCTTCGTAAAATATATTGACATATAGGTTGTAAACTGGATATATTTATCAATCAAATTCTTTAATTTTTTGTTAAAGAACATTTGAAAATTTCTTCCATCCATTTTGCAATTTAAGTTATGATTCAAAGTAATGATACAATAACTTTTGCTTCCAAATTGCAAGGTAATCTTTACCTAATCAATAAATTCCAAGTTTGTTACTCTAGAAAACACTCAATGTTATTTATGGAGATATCATGATAAGGTTCTTTACTATGTTTTAATATACTATGATTCTTAAATTCAATCTACCTCAATATTATTTTAACACTAACATTTCAAAGTATAAATATATTACATCATTTTGATTTTTTCTTTATCTTAGTATTATATGTTATTGTCTCGCAACAAAACAATAATCCATGTAGAACTGGAAAATTTGTAATGTTGTATTCCATGTGCTCATTATTAATACTTTACTGTAATAATTATTTTTTAAGCAATTTTTTTGTCGCAATTTCTTTAGCTCTATCACGGGATTAGCTTAAAATAGAAATAGACATATCTTTGTTAATTATATTCTATGTATATTTATATTCGATGCTTATCCCATTGGCTAACATAGCATAAAAGTAGATACTATAATTCTAGCCAAAATTTTTTTTATAAATTGTTGATCTGGATGGCAAGAGCCAGAGAAGAAAGAGGCATACTGAGAAAAAAAGTAACCTTGGTTGGTGGATTACATTTCTAAGGTTAATTTATTATTATTATTATTATTATTATGTAAATTAAAGTCTATTTTTTTAAAAAAAAAATTGCCTGCATTGGCTATTATGTATATTTGTATCTATACTTAATGTCAATCCTTGAAATTACCTATCCTTAATGTGATGTCTTATGACTCTTATCTTATTTAAAATAAATCAATGTGTGTTCTTGAATAGTTATGGGAGAAATAAGTGTATTATATTAGTTTGTTTAGAGTGTGTTATCGTCTACTTTACTAAAAAACTTAAACTTTATGTTGTTACGACTGGTTAGAATAATTTTTATTGTATTAGATACAAATAGATTATGCTAAAAAACTAAACATATTTTATATTTTTTGTCAATACAATTAATAATATTAATTTATAATTTTTATTAATATTACATAAAAAACAATGCAGCATCGCACGGTCATGCTACTAGTTATGCTTTAATTTTGAATCAAATTTGATCAAGATATAACAATTAGAAATTATTCTACAAATTATTTCGTTAAAATTGTTTTATAAATGATTAGAAATATGCACACTTACTCCATGGTCGTTGGTGGAAGAAAAAGTTAATTATATATAATAGTTTTTTATTTTAAATAAATGGATAGTTTTTAAGAATAAGTGGATGGCTTTTGAAAAATTATTATAAAAAATTTAGAAGACATTCATACTTCTATTTTATTATTTGATATTAAAAATTTAATTAATATTTTTTATAAATTAATTAATTAAATTAATGTTATTTAATTTATGATACTAAACTCAATCATTTTATTTATAATTAATATAAATAACAAAGGAAAAAAACCAAAACCATATGAGAAAAGTATGATGCTTTATTATATTCAACAAAAGCATCAAGATTAAAAAGTAAAATAAAATGAAACATATAATTATATGGTATTATATTTAATTTACAATAACATGAAAAAATAAAATAAAATAAATTTTTATTTTAATTTCATATTTTTAAAATTATTTTTTTGGACTGTATGAAACAGCTTTCTAACAAAACTTTTATTAAAAAAATTAAAGGACAGTTATTCTCTTTTGAACTGAAAAGTGCACTTATTCTATTATTTATTAATTAGTGTACAAAGATTGTACAATTAAACTATTAGATGTACAATCTCTCGATCTATCTCTTGCTCTCAAGTAGTCTATATACAGTAAGTAATAATAATAGCGTTTTCAGTAGGTCAAATAGTGGGTAAAAAGGAAAGCAAAGATTGCGGAAGTTTTCCTCGGCTCCCACGTATAATCAAGGTACCACTGCTACTGCTAGGCCTGACTTAGACTGCACCTTTCAGTACTGGCTGTTGATCTAATGCTCAAAATTCAACTTCAGATGGGTATTCTTGCCTCAATTTGAATAAAAATTGTAGATAATTTAATATTTAATTGAAGGTTTCATTTGCGTCGATTTTTGAAAATATTATATATATTTTATATTTATTTTATAAAATAATTTTATTAATATTTTAGATTTTAAATAGTATTTTAATATTTTATTAAAAATATTTTTTTATTATTATTTTAATAATAAATATATATAAATTATATTTTATAAAAATTTAATTATTTGAAGGATCAAGCTATCCGTCAAAATTTAAAAGTACGCATAATATTTTAGACATATTAAATAAAAATATTAAACTTGAAAAATAATTTTAAGTGAAAAATAAAACTCTTTAAATTTATAAAATTATTCTCATAAGGGTTTTTATTAAAAAATTTATAATTATCCTTATAGGGTTTTTTTATTATAAAATTTATATTTTTATAATATAAGTATATATTTTATAAGAATAATTATAACTTTATTTTACTAGTGAACTTGTTAAAACATTTTTAAAATAGAAGCCATAATATGCATTTTTAAAATAATATTAAAAAAACCTTAACAAAATTATATTTAATTATTAAAAATTTAAATTAAAAACATATTAAAAATAAAAATATAACATGATCAAATTTAAACGAGTTTAGATTACTTCTTTACAAATAAGAGTAGGCTTAAACAAAAAAACTATCTATATTTCAAGCTAAGCCTAAACAGACTTATAGTGTATTAATAACCTACTTCGGCTAGGGAATTCTAGATTTAATATTAAATTTTTTTAATATAAGAATATTATTTGTTAGTAAAACATTAATCATAAATAACATTATTTTAAGTATTTAATATTAATAATGAACAAAAAAATCTAATATTAATATAATATTTTACTATAAAATATTTTACTGAAATATTATCATTTGAAATATTAATATTAAAACATTAATAGTTTAACGATAAATAGTTTTTAATATTTTAATATTTATGTCAATGTTACAATTCAAAAAAGGCAAACCTAATATTTCATAATAAATACTATTTTTTTAATTTTTAATATTAATATAATATTTTAGTGTTTGATATTGTTATTAAAATATTACTATTTGGAATATTAATATTTTAATAATAAATATTTATTTATTATTTTAATAATTAATAATTTAATATTCATGTTAATATTATTATTTAAAAAATAAATTTTTTCAAAAAATAAACAAACAATAGAAAACATTTTTCATTAAGTTATCCAAAGATTAAAAAATCTCGACCTTTTTGAAAAATCTTCCTATTTTTCAAAAAGTATGTTACAAAAGCCAATTCAATAAAACGAACGAGCATGATGTGAATAAAATCATTTTAACAAGCTTTAATCATTTGTAAATGAAGATATAAGAATCTGGTACATGACAAACTTGAAAAAGATAACAAGTAATATACTTATGCCTTAGACAAAAATTTTTGTAATTTAAGATAGCTCAAATTATTATTTAATAATAAAAATATTTTTATTTAAATTTAATTATAAAATATATAAAAATTAATATAAAAATATTTTAATAATATTTTAATATTATTTAAATAATAAAACAGGCGTTGGCATTTTGGGATCTGTTTGATTTGAATTTTGTCAAAAAAAATTTTTCGGATCACAACCTAACCATCAATAGGTTCAACAAGAAAACAAGCATGTTGTAATAATAAAACAAAATTTGAGATCTAAAATTATATTAAACATTCAACATAAAATTAATTAATAATAAAATAAATAGATATTTCAATTTTAATATAAAATCTAAAATAATTCAAAATTTAAAATCTGTTTTAATAAATGGGTCGAGTTTGAAACTTTGGGTCTGGAAAAGTTTAATTTGCAGAACTGAACTCCAAGGTCTGTAGAGAGGAATGCAAAGCTCCAGGCTTAGCCGCTACCTGCTGCAAGCTATAGCATACGACCGACCCAAGCCAAGCTTCAAATTTCGCCCTATAATATATGTAGTTGAACAAGGTTACATCAAAAGCACTTGTCATTTCTTGCCCCCTTCGTTTTCATTTTTATTAGACTACACAATTTCTCAAAGAGATTCATCAACCTTTTTTTCACCTATTTTTCTTTCTTTTTAATTTGAAAAAACAAAAAAGAGATAACAAATATATATTAACTTCTGGAAAATTCACTAATTGACACTGTTCCTTGTCTTTAACTTTCATTTCCAATGAAAACATATATTATTTGGGTTTGGCAAAGTATCAAATACGGTATATATTTGAGTGCCTTAAATTTGTGATCCATTTTGAATTATGACTTAACCTGAAATTATAGGATCTCGACTCGAAAAAAATAGAGCTCGACCTTTTTTTTTTGTAATTGGAGCGATCTAAACCGGTTTGATATTTGTATTTATGCGGCTCTAACGTTTTTTCTTGTAACATTGTATCAATTCTTAAAAAAGAAATAAGAAATCTCTCTCCTTACCTGTGGAAGTAGGTCATATTGAATGAACCATATAAATCTTAGCTTTAATCTCTTTATTTTATTGCGTTTATTTTGTACAACAATATAATTTGATTTGGATGTATTTAGTTTTTTTTTTTTAAAATTTTTTTTGTATATTTAAAAATTATATTATGTATTTATATTCAAACATGAATAAGATACAAATACTGGATAAAAATATTTCAAAAAAAATGAAAAATTCTAATAGCAGAGGTGCAAACATTTATTTGCAGGGCTTGGGTTTGTGAAATTAAGGTTATAACACATGAATAATTCATCCTATATTTCTCTAATTTCTTTCTTCTTTTAAAGAAAAGGGTGCAGTAGGGGAGCTTAACTGTTAATCAAACAAAATTAAAAAAGATGTAAATTAACTGAATCGAAATTAATTTGATCCGTTAATTAAAATAATTGAATTTTAATTATTTTAAATGCAAAAGCTAAAATTATATTTTAAAATCTTAAATTTTTAACCTTTTTTATAGCTCATATAATAATCATCCGATAAATATTAAAATATCAAATATAAAATACATCCTAAGTCAAAATCTTCAAAAATATAAAAATTAAAATGGCTAATAAAAAATAAAAATATCATATTATATATTTCGAATAATTTAATTAAATAACTGAAATTTTAAATAATCTTCTGCTAATAATCAAACCGAATTTTCTTTGATTAATTGATTAATTAAATTAAATTCAATTTCGATGTATTACAGTCAAAATCAAATAATGGACATTCTTAAGCTGCGGCCTGATGTGCAGTAGAGACAGACTGATAGTTCTATAATATACATATATATATATATATATATATATATATCTACTCTGTCTATGCACAAAGTAGAGTAAAATGGATAAAAAAAATGGTTAGTTAACACCTAATGTAAAAGGTTCTTCAGGGTTGCACAGCTAAGAATAATTTTAAAAGAAAAGGGAAATATTATATAGTAAATAATAGATTTCTTTCTTCTAGTTAAAGTAATCCTAATAAATTAGCTGCAAAAGATTTTAGATTTGCCATCGTATCCTCCTATCAAATATTCAAATATATATATATATATATATATATATTTGATTTCTTGCTCAACACAGATCTGACACTCTGTATGTTCTTTTAATTAATTGCGTGAACTGCAGCATAGTTAAAAGTTGCTATCTCACTCATTTTTCATTTTTCGGTTTAATATTATTATACCCAGAATGCATGCATGCACAATTATGGAACAACTTTCAACTATTTGATTCAAATATATTTATGAGAATAAAATTTAGTGGGATTCATTCATGGATTAATTTAAATAGTTATTGCTATATTTTGTAGTTTTAATTTTTTTTATTTTTTAATTTATTAAAAATATTTATTATAATCAATTACGATAATATTATGATTCGGTCTATACGTGATTATAATTAAAAATTTTTAAATTAATACAATGGAATATCTTTTATTGAAGGTTCGAATGAACCCTAAGAGTCGAGGTTTGAGAATAGTTACCAGCTAGTAGCTTCTGAGTATTCATAGATGACACAAAAAAAGAAAAAAAAAAAAGTAGGTGATTTTAAGGGTAGATATGGAACATCCGTACCATGTTATCCATGCTATGGCATCCGAGTGCCAACTAACCCCATTTTCAAACTCATAACATCGTGTCAATGCCAATCCCTCACCATTTTCAAAGGATTTGAGACGAAAATAAAAAAGCTCTTCACCAAACCACGTCTCCCGCATGCATCCTTCCAAGGTTTTCCACTGTTCTAACTTCTAACCCACTGTCACTTCTATTTTCTCTCTTCTAACTTTGGGTGCTATGTAAAAAACACTGCCTATTACTGTAAGTAATCACTGGTTATTGGCTTTTTAATTGTTATTTCATTAAGAACTACTTATTATAATATTAATATAACTCAAAGCTTCTTCCTTTTGTTTTGTCTTTCTATGAAGGTATTCATGCTCTTTTATTTATTTCCCACATTCTCTTCCATTATTATTCCAGGAGAATTCATATTTCTGAAAGTGAAATTGCAGATGGGAAACTAAGGTCAAATCAAGGACTTTCAATTAGCATAACTAGCTCTTACCAAGTAAGTACTGATCAACACTCTTGCCTTTCAGCTTTAAATGGTTTTAGCAGAGTTGGGAACCTTTTCAGCATTGGTATAAGGATATTTGAACTCGATATGTTTGATAAATTGAGATTGTTTGAGGACTCAAAGAT